>JAODAL010004243.1:120000-159722 GCA_025379985.1 Phyllomedusa bahiana | reverse complement strand
TTTCACCAAACAAAGGACCTGCGTTCTAGAAATGATGTGTATCCAAAATAAGTACAGGCTGCCCAATATCTGGGAAAATATTTCAATAGCCAATGTTAAAAATAAAGATATTGCAGTGAATGTCTACACTAAGTCTTGTGAACTTTATCCAGTGTTCTTTATAGATAGAGCTTGTCTGTGTTCGCCCGCGGGGCCCCCCTCCCCGCTCCCCCCGTGACTTTACAGCAGTAGATGCTGCTTTAAAATTCTCTAGCTAACTACATAAAATTCTTCAAATCTTAATTAACTAATTGGAAGGATCACAGCTAATTGTAGAGGTTTCTTGTGCAGAAATAGACTAATTTCGCTGAGCTGTTTGGCCACAGGCAGAGCGCACGTCCTATTCTATGAGACGCTGAGAGAAACTAAGGCTAAAACAGGAAGGGCTGTTCTATGTTAAAACGGTCATATGATTTTTCCAGCCAATCGCAACCCTTTACACCATCCCAGTCTTAAAGTCGCACACACATCTCCCCTGCTCTATTCTGTAACCTGATTTGGGGCCCGCCAAAATGACAGGAAGCGCCGAAAACGGCGCGATCTTAAATAGATGATGCACAGATTTTAACCTTAATTATCGCATGATCTGAAAATTTCGATCACCATAAAAACCTTGCCGATTTCAACTTTGTCGATAAAAATCGCTCAACACTAATACCCAGGGCTGTATCTAGAACAAAGGGGCATCCTCTACATCTTGAGGAATGAAAGTTTCTACATAAACATAGAAAGGGATTCTTTACTGTAAGAGCAGTGAGACTGTGGAATTCTGTGCCAGAGGAAATTGTCATGGTGAATTCACTGACAGAGTTCAAAAGGGGTTTGAATGCATTTCTGGAGCGTAATAATATAACAGGTTTTGTGTTAGGATTCTGGGGGGTCATTGACCCAGGGATTTTTCCGATTGCCGATTGGAGTCGGGAAGGAATTTTTCCCTAAAATGAGGACAGTTGGCTTCTACCTCATTGGGGTTTTTTTGCCTTCCTCTGGATCAACACCTTAGCACAACAGGCTGAACTGGATGGACGTCTCGTCTTTTTTCGGCCTTACAAACTATGAAACTCAAATGGAAAGAACCATGCTCTGTTCATTGAGATAAAGACAAGTGGTCATGTTCCTCTTATAAACAGAAGGGCATCTGGAGGATGTGTCCAGTAGCAGAGAAGTACAATGAAACAAATAAAATTTGGCATTTTGGTAATGCTTCGAAAATGGTTAATTGTCTTTTAAATTAATTATATTTGCTAATATTTGCTTTTTTAACATACAGAGGGCAATGCGCCATGGTTATGATTATGGGATTATCTATTTAAGCCCAGTCAATTGCTGCCCAAAAAAAACCCCATCTCCTGAACAACAGATGTACTAACTCCGTAAAAAAGCTGCCCACATAATAATGTAAAATTCAAACTCAGAGATAGTCACTTCTTTATTAGTATTACATATAAATTGATTAACATCTATGTATTGCATGGATGGTCAAGACTTTCAGAGAAATTAATCTTCCAGTGTCCATTCCATTCCATGTCATAGATTCAACTCAATACCCCATGAAATGACATTCAACACATTGTAACACTGCTACTGGCGCATTGTAATCTATGAATGCTTCAATACAGAAGCCAAGTAACAAAGAACAAACCGTACTTCAAGTTTAGACGAGAAGATCAGGATGTCATCAAAATATGACGACACAAACGTAAAGGAGGTCACTGAAGATTTCATTGACGAAGTCCTGGAAGACAGATGGAGCATTGCACAGGCCAAACAGCATCACCAGATACTCATAATGTCCATCAAGAGTATTGAAGGCAGTCTTCCATTCATCACCTTCACATATGCAAATCAAATTGTAGGCTCCCTCTGCAAGCCCAGTTTAGTAAAGACCTGGACCCCCCAGAAGATGATCAAAGAGCTCGTAAATCAGTGGCAATGGATACCGTTTTTTTATGGTTATCTTGTCGAGACCCCACTAGTCAATGCAGGGGAGAAGAGAACCATCTTTCTTTTCCACAAAGAAGAACTGTCACCGGTTGGAAAGGAGGACCTGTGGATGAAGCCTTTATATAGGTTTCCTTTCTTATATGCCAATATGACCTGAGTCTTGGGTACAGACAAAGGATAAACTCTACCCCTAGGAGATGTTGTACCAGGCAGGAGATCTATGGGACAGTCAGAGGTCCAATGTAGCGGAAGAGTTTCTGCTTGTTTTTCACAGAAGACATAAGCGAAATCCTGATATGGAGAAGGAAGACCCGGCAGAGGAGTGGAAAGTGTCAGTGGAGAAGGGTTACAAACCAGATGAGAGGGGGCATCGGGGCCCCAAATTTTTACTTCACCCCTTTCCAAAGTTTGGGGAGCCCCAGAACCCTTGGCGCTGCCCACGGAAATCGGGCCCAAAGTTTCCGGGGAAAACGGGCAAAAAAGGGGGGTTTCACACTCTTTCCCCCTTTTAAATGTAACACCCCCAAATTGGGGGTTTTAAGGGGGTTTCACTCTGAAAGCAAATTGGACCCCTCGGGTTTTAAACAAGGGGACCACGGGGAGACGAACTTGGGAGACCAGAGAACTTTCAAAATTTTCCCCAAAAGGAACCAAGCCCCAAAAGGCTATGGTTAAAACAAGGTAACAAAATAAAGGGACTGAGAATACTGGCATGATCAGACGGGAGGTAGTATTCACCCCAAAGGGAAACCCAATTCCCACAAGCCTGGGTGCGGGTTTTTTCCCCCGGACCCCAAGGGGCATTTTCTTTACGGAAAATGCTCGGAAATACTCGAGTAAAGGCAGAGGTAATAGTGAAAGGAGAAAACCGAGGAAAGGGGGCCTGCGGGGGTTGGTATCATGGGGACCATTTTAATTTCACTTGAAATTGACTTTGCTGGGGCCCACAGAAATGGGTTAAGTTTTTGGGCTCGGGAAAAGGCCCCGGCGGAATCCAGGGCCAAGTGTACTTTTAAACGGAAGTAGAAAAATCCAAAAAAAATTTTTGGGGCAGCCAAGCGGTGGTATAAACCATTTTCGGGGAAAGGGGAAATTTAAAGAACCCTCCTGGTTTTCACCAGAGCCTGCTGGAAGGCAAGATGGGCTTGTGCGGTGGGAGACTCCCAGACTGCTACCCCTGAGGCGATTTCTTTACGGTGGAGGCCGGTTTGCAGCTTTGAAAACAAAATTTGGGCAGGCGAGAGTGGAGGGTTTTAAATTATTTTTTTTGGGAAAAACCACCCTTTAAAAAATCCCGTCCCTTTTAAGACAACAATAAAGGAAAAAATTTTCTATTTAGGGCTACACACGCGGGAAAAAGGTCGGATTTTCGGTGGATTCAACATACTGCATCTGCTGAAAAACCAACCAAAATCCGTGCTGTGTAACAAAAACCTTAACATTTACTTTTTAAAGTTTCATTTTTAAATTTAAGAAAAAAATGGAACATTCACATTGTGCATTTTGACTGTGACAATCCTGCTGAGAGCTAGTTAGGGAAGCATACAGGGTATATGTGCCCCAAATAGCAATGACTGCTAATGTCCTGTTTAATGTACAAAAAATTTTTAAAATTCTGTGTTGTTTAAAAGTGACAACCCTTATAACCATACGTCGATCTTGAAACTTCGTTACAACCTAAACCAGTGCTTCTCGTACTGTGGGTTGCCCCCTTTTGGAAAAAAGTCCCCCCAAAAATAGTTGGGGCCTTTTGATCTCCTGTTGTAAAATGCCTTTTTTTGGCTGCAAAATTTTTGGGAACAGAAACAACATGATAAAACCCTTGGACTTCATAAAATTTTTATCCCTTTTGTTTAAACAAAAAAACCATAAATTAAGCAATTCTTGTAAATTTGCCATTGACTTTGACCACAAGGAGATTCGGGCATACCATTTTTTTTGCCAAAAGGGCCCCAAAAATAAAAAACCTAAAAACCCCCTTTTTTTAAACCCTTACCCTTTTTGTAGCTCCCTAGGTTCCCCATGGTATAATGGAAGTATACACAGAAACAGTAAATGGAAAAGGCATCTTTTAAAGATCCCCTAAAGGGGAAAAACTTGTGAGCTCCCCCCGGGCTAAAGATTTTAAAATAAAAAAGGGCTTAATAAAGTACAAATGTTATAATAAAATGGCAAAAAGAAACACGCACAAATGTGCTAGGAGACAAATGTGTGTGCAAAATGAACTTGAAGCACATGTCTACTTTTATAAATGGCTTTTTTTAAATTTTAGTAATTCCAGAGAGCCCATTTTTCCCTTCCCCCACTGTCACCTATACTAAAAAAGCAGAAAGACATGTAGATATAGCTAACAGTTTACGTTTTTTTTAAACTCAATAAAAATTTCCCAAAATCTAAGAATAATGTGGTCTGTTTTATACAAATGTCCCAGACAAGTACGGTACATGACATCTCACAAAAAACCCCAAACTTTTCCTCATAAACTGATAAAATTAATAACATTTTGTTATTTTTGTTTTTAAAAAATTTTCCCATGCACAACCCCAGTAAGAGGCTCTTTTATTTAGTTACTAAAAAGCTAAAAGGAAAAGGGCAAAACCCTTTTTTCCCAAATTGTTTTTTTGGGAGAAAGGGGCACCGGGAAAAAGGGAGTTTGGTTTTTGGGGATTTAAGTTTTTGCACTTTACGATTCCATGTCCCAATTCATGTGTGTTTTCCATAAGTAGAGCTTTAAAGTCCCCATTATGTAACACGAATCTGCCCCCCAACTTACTTGGTTTCAAATGCTCAGGGGAAAATTTAAATGCGGAAAACAAACCAGGAAAACCAAAAAATTTAGAAGTAAAAAACTTTAAAATTTAAACCTTTTTTTATATGAAGGGCATGCTTTTTTTTAACTTTAAATTTTTTGAAGTGGTTTCTTTTTAAAATCTATGCAAACTTTTTAAATCAAAGAACCAAAATAAAAAGAAATGTTAGTGTAAATATAAATAAATAATTTATATTTTATTTTTTCAAAGGGGAACGGAAACCCTAAAGTAATCCTATCAAAAAAGAAATCGGGCCAAAAATAAACCCTGTAGAGGTTTTAAATTCCAGAAATTAACATAACAACAAAAATCACTCCCCCTTTTCATTCGGGTCTCCCATCTTTTCTTTTGCATGAAATTTGGGCCCAGAAAAATGGCATCAAAAATTTAAACTAGGAACCCCGTTTTTTATGTGTGCTTTTTGGATAATGATAGATTTTTATATTTGAAAACATTATAAAAAAAATTTAATTTTATAGAAAAAAGGCTAAAGTTGAGTGCGGGTTTTATATTGTTGCCTATAGAAATTTTATAGGTTTTAGGTTTTTTGTATATCGAAAACAAGTTTTGAAGAGAATAAAACTTAGAACAAAAGCTATTTTTAGGTTCAAAAATTTTTGTGCTAATTAAAATTGTTAATAGTAAAAAAATAAAAATTTTTTCGAAAACTGGGGGGCTCTAAAATTTTTTCAAAGAACAATTTAAAATAGGGATTTTTTGGGGCCCCTTATCTTAAAACCCTTTTTCTCGTCTTTTCATTGGGGGAAAAACAGAATTGACCTTGGGTAAAAGGTTCCAAGTACAAGGATCGGCACTAAGAAAAAAAAAAGGCCACCCCCTTTCCCAGCATCCTATATCCCAGCTGGGGGAACTGATTTAACCTTTTTTTCCAAAAAGCAAAAGAAGAGCCCTGGGAAAGAACTAACAGAAAAAAAAGCCCTTTAGCAAAAACACGGGAAAAGGGGTTGAAAAAAGGGAAACCCCAAAGCAGTGAAGTTTCGGCAGTTTTCTAAAAGCACTAGGGATAAACGGGGAGGGAGCTGTCCCCCCAAAGGAATCAAAAAGAAAAAAGGGAAATTTTACTAATAAAAAAATTTCAAATTTCTCGTAAAAAATCTTTGGGGGGACAAATTGACCTTGGGATTCCAACAGCAAAAAAAAAAGAAAACTTAGGGGGGGGCATTTGGTTTGGGTCTTAGTCCACAGAAATACCCCGGGGCAAACTCTGAAAAAAAATAAGTAGGTACGGAAATTTAGGTAAATAAGGGGGGGGGGGGGTTAACCACCAAGTAAATTTGTGAGCCCTACCTTTTAACCTTGAATCTGGGTAAAATTTACTCCTGAAGCATGAATTGTTTATCCAGGGCAAGATTAGCTCTTAAAGGGTTGTTCAAAATAGTGGGTTTTTTTTTTAAGTTAAAGATCTTTCAAAAAAAAGTCACTTTGAATATGTGTTTTATTAACCCTTGTCCTTTCCTTTCCCAAAAATCCCCTCTTTTAAAGGGCCGCATCAGCTCCCCAGGTCCCCTATAGATACAGCCTGGGCGATTTTTCCGAAGGGTGCCGTTGGAGTCGCTATAGCTACATACCTGGTTAAACCTAAAACTCGTCACTTTCAGGCCAAATAGAAGCCAGTAAACACCCCCGAATTTACAAATGGGAAAATGAGAAAACAGGAAAGAAAGAAAAAGAAGCCCCGTAAATGAGAAAAACCCCCTTTTAAAGGGGAAAAAAGGCGAAGGGGAGTTTGAGTGGGATTTTTGGGTGGGGACCCCAAAACATCACAGCCGGAAAAAAACCTAATTTGGGTAAGTGAAAAAAAAATCAGAAAAGTTAAAAAAGAAGGGAAAAGGACCCCGGCCCCCAGAAAATTTTCCGGGGGTGCAAAGGTTGGAAGGGTCACCTATGAAAACCGTCTGCCTAGCAAGTAGAAACCATAGAGGATTGAAGAAATCTCCTTGCAATATAGATCTTATCACAATCAAGGCTGATGGGACCAAGTTCCAGGGAAGGGAATGGGAATTTAAAAGTGCGGGACAGGAATGTCAAGGGCCCAAAAACCAAAATCTCATTAAACACTGGACAACTTGGTCAGGACTTAGAAAGTTGTCCATCCTAATGAAAAGACTATGTCTAATCTAGCGCAACACGAGCAGATTGGAAGAAGACAAAGGAACTGCCAGGCAGTGATAAGAGAAAAAACAGATGAGGCCCGATACACCACTACGGGGGTGCAGGAATACCAAATTGGCCCCGTTTTCCCATAAAAATGGGAAGTGCCTTTTGGGAAAAGAGGGGGGTATGGCCGGGGCAGATATCGCCCTCAAGGAAAAAGGAGAGTTGAGCAGAATAGACTGCTGAACCATAGCAGAACTTCATTTGGCAGGATAAAATGACACACACTCCTACTCTAATGTAATGCAACATCCCTGATAGTAACAGGGGTTGTAAAAAAAAGAAACAACACCCAGTTTTTCAGCTTTAGGAAAAAAAGGGAAACTTTCCCTACCATTTCCTATAACGGGGGGGGAAAAAGTAAAAAAAAACTAAATTTTAAAGCAACCTAAAAAAATTTGTAAAAAAAAACACAATTACCTTTCCAAGAAAGAGATAATGTGGCAGGATGCATGGGAAAAAAAAGTTAGATCACCTAGAAAAAAAAGGGGAAGAGCCTGTATGGGAAAAAATACTCTTATAACATGCAATTGGGGAATACAGCCCCCGGGAAGAGCCTACTGCCTTGTCCCTTACTTGCAGAAAAAGGGTAAAAACCCCCTGTTGGGGAAAGGCATGGGACATAGTTTGGGGAAGAATGCCCTTTCCCCCACTCCAAAAAGGAGGGGGTAAATTTCCCCCGGGAAAAAATAAACCACATCACAGAAACACTCCGCCCAAAATGGGGGGATCCCGATCCTGAATTTGCGGAAAATTTGAAAAACGCCATGTGGGGGAAAAAGAAAATCACATCACATAAATTAACCACTCCACCAAAAAAGGAAGGGCCCGATTGCATGGGATACAGAGTTAAAAATGCTGCCTGTGGGGTAGAGTAAAAACACATCACCTCATCAATTTTTGTCCTAGAAAGGAGAGATATACTGCCTGTGTACAAAGAAAAACATGGGGTGCTCTGTGGAAAAAAGCAAGTCAATCACATAATCACCCACCCAAAAATGAAGACCGACGGGCCCGCATCTACTCGCCCCTGAAAGGGGCCCAAAAATCCCCAAAAAGGGGTTTTCCCGGAGATGAAGACTGGCTTGGGGAAAAAAATCTTTTTTCTTTTTTAAGACTCGGTGGGGCAAAAGCAAATTTAAGGGTTTGTTTCAACCAACGAGGGGGCTGTGGGCTTTTTAAACCCCTTTCCCATAATCCTTTGATTGCAGAGTTAAAAAAAACTGCCCTGTGGAGAAGGGGTTAATCACATCACAATTATTCCACCCGAAAATGGTTTTGGCAAGTGCGGAAAAGCAAAAAACACCATTAAACTGCCCGTAGAGGCAAAAAATTTTTCCTGGGTGGGGTAGCAATGTTAAATACACGGTTTAAAACACCTCCCCAGACTTATTCCAAAATGTTAAAGTTAAATTGGGCGAAAACACATTACACATTTTTTACCCGAAAAAGGCTTTTAGCGTGTCACCTAAACAAAAACCCACAATTTCACCCCTTTTTTAATGGGGAAACGACTGCCCATATGGCCAAAAATGATGCGAGGGGACCGAGGTTTTTTTTGCTTTTCCCCAAAAAAACACCTCCTGAGAGGGGGACCCCAAGCGAAAAGGCAAGACCCCCGTCAGCTAGACAAGGTAACATCTTTTTGTATTGCGTTGGCAAGAGAACAATTTAAAGGGCACTCCCCTTTCGGGGGATCGGGTCAATTTTGCATCTGAAACCTGCACAACACCTCGCTAGGGATCCCCAAAATTTTCTCCAGGGCATTTTTTCAGTGCTTCATAAAAGGGGAAAACTCTGATTAAAAGTAATAAACAGGTAGGTTTGGGGGGAGATGCCCAAAACGCCCGGGGTTTTTTCGGGGCAAAACCACAGCCCCCTACAACTGTTTCACCCCTTTTAAACTGTTGGAATTAGAGCTGCAAAATTTTTCCTAAAGGGCCCAGAGGAAAAAAAAAAAAAAGCTTTTCCGATAAACTTTCAATTACCCCACAACACACAGTTTATAACAACTATATTCCCCTTAAAGTGCTGGGGCTATAGGCCCGCAAGGGTTAAAAATATGAGAAAAAGGGGTTGGGGGCAAAAGTCACAATAAACTGCTTTCCTCAGAAAGGGAAAACTTTTGTTTTAAAACCCCCAGTCTACAGCAGGGGGGGGGGCCCATAACCCTTTTAGGGAAGAGTAAGGGGAAAGGAAAAAAGCAAACCATGATTTACAAAAACACAAGTGGGAGGGCAAGGGCCCGCCAAAGTCAGTACTTGAGCAGCCACAAAACCGGGGAAAAGATTTTAGAGCGGGGCCCCCTGCAGAGGGGAAGGGAAGGCATGCCAAAACCTGGGGAAAAAACAAACAAGTTTGGGCCCAAAAAGCCAACAATAATTACATAGCGGGCAAGCAGAGAATAAAAATTTTCCCCTCCTGGAGATTTATGATGTACACACTAAGCCTCATGACCTTATCGGCGTAGTCACTGGGACAGGGTGGTATCCCCTTTACCCCTTTTCCCGGGATACTTGGGGGCACCGGGTTTTACTCCTTTTTTGGGGGAACCCGAAATTTGTTAGAGAGCATCTGGAAAAAACCCAAAAAGCCTCATGAAAAACCAGGAACACACCCAAAAGCCAAGGGGAAAAAAGTTGTGGCAAAAATGTATTTCAGGGTTATGTTTTAAAAAAAAAAAAAAAAAAAAAAAAACCCAAGCTCGAAAATCTCACGAGCACTGTTCAGTCCATAAACCGCAAATGAAAAGGGGTATGGCACAACTGGGTTTAAAAAGGCCCCCCCCAAAGGAAAAAATTTGGGGGCCATCACCTAACCCTTGACAAAAATTTTCCCGGAAAAAAAAGGGAAAAAAACCCCCTAAAATGAGAAAAAAATTTCAACCAAAAAGTTTGGGAGGGCCCAGGGTCAAAACCTTTAGGAAAAAAACCAAATTTTAAATTTGTGTGGGGGTTAAAAAAGTTAAAAAAAATTGGGGGGGGGGGGGGGGGGGGGGAACATTTAAAGGGTAAACTTGGGGGAATAAAAAATTTAAAATAGCAAAAAAAACCCCCATTTGGGTTGGTTAAAAAATTATCTTTTCACATATTTAAATAAAAAGCCAAAAAAAGTTTTAAAAAACTGTTTAACAAGAAAAAAGTAAAAATTTGGTGTGGGGCCCTTTTTCCCCAAAATAACCATCAACAATAAAAACAAACCCCCCTTTTTTTCTTAAAAAAACCCGCGCAATTGAAAAGGGCCTTTGTTCAAACCCCTTAAGGGGGAAAAAGGAAAACCCCCTTTTGAGTTTTAAAAAAAAAACAATTTGTTTTATTTTCCCTTCAAAATGGGTCAAAAAATGAAACAGTTTAAAAATTTTTTTAACCAGGTTTTCCTTTTTTGCCCTTTAAATGGGGAAATTTTTTTTTGTTTTTAAATTTGGTGTTAATTGGCAAATTTTTCCGCCCCCCTCCTTTTTAAAACCTTTTGGTCACTGGGAAAGGTTTAAAACCCCCAATTTCCAAAACCTTTAATGGAAATTAAAACTTGGGGCCTGCGGGGTCCGAAAAAAAAAGAATTTTTTGTTTATTAAAAAAGATGGCCTAGGCTATAAGAAGATTGACAATTGTGGAATAGCCTGCCTGAAGAGCTGGTTACAGCAGGAACAGTTTGGAGTTTCAAGCGCGGCTCAGATAACTACCTGAAATGAAAGATTATTAATGCGTACGGAGCTATGTAAAATTCTGGATCCTGGATGGTGGCAGCTCTGGGGTCAGAGATGGGGTCTCCGCTGGAGCAGATTGGTTCTTGCCATGTGGGTTGCAGGGCATTCACCAATGGGGAGGCTGCACTTGAAATCCTTGGCTCCCTCCCTTCACCCACATTTTACCCACCCTTGATTGAACTTGATGGACACGTGTCTTTTTTCAACCGAACTAACTATGTAACAAAACCCTGAAACTGAGCTGCAGCATGGTGGCCAAGACCACACTGTGGTTTAACAAGAAAGGTTCCACTCAGAACAGGCCTCACCCTGGTCGAAAAAAAGAGGTTGAGTGCACATACTCAGCGTTATATCCAAAGATTGTCTTTTCAAAATAGACACATGAGTGCTGCCAGCATTGCTGCAGAGATTACAGTGGGTGGGAATTCAGTCTGTCAGTGCTCAGACCATACACAGCACACTGCATCAAACTGGTCTACATGTTTATCATCCCAGAAGGCAGTCTCTTATAAAGATGATGCAGAAAAAAATCCAGTGAACAGTTTGCTGAAGAGAAGCAGACTAAGGACATGGATTACTGGAAACATGTCCTGTGGTCTCATAAGACCAAGATAAGCTTATTTGGTTCAGATGGTGTCAAGCATCTGCAATGGCAAGCAAATGAGGAGTACAAAGACAAGTGTGTCTTGCCTAAAGTCAAGAATGATGGTGGGAGTGTCATGGTTTGGAGATGTGGGGAGCTACAGTTCATTGAGGGAACCATGAATGCTAACATGTACTGCGACATACTGAAGCAGAACATGATCCCCTCCCTTAAAGAGTACCTATCACCTCCAGAGAAACCTCATGAAATAACAGGAGACAAAAATACAAACACTTCCTTAAATATGCTTCATAAGAGAAATCAAAGCATTTCCCCTGTAATTCTATTTTAAAAAAAGCGCTGGGCCTTTAAGACAGCTCTGAAGTCGGCCAAAGTTGGCACCTGACAGCTTGATGGATGGTTATGTTGACAGTTGTATTGAATCTCCTGCCTCTGAGCTGGAAGAGTTCACTGTGCAGGGGGGGGGGGGGGGGGGGGGCCTGTAGGTCTACATCATGAGCACACTGATTTTCTCTGTGATGTTATGTATGTGCTGGATATAACACTAGCAGCAGTGTAATGTAGATGCCTATAAACTCACACTATGTCCTCAGTGTGCTGTGCCTGTTGTACTGTATGTAGTGAGAGACTCAGATTATCTTGTACAAGCAGCTATGTCCTCAGCTCCCCCTACACAGGTAGTATAGCTCAACAGAAAGACTCCCTGCTGCATACAGAGCTCTGCTAAGAAAGTAAAAGCAAAATCTATTCCTCTGTAATAATGAGCCCTCTGCATTGCTAATGACATGTATTGGAAAAAAGTCTTATAATTTCATCTGCTACTATATTTTGTGTGTTTGTGTGGAGGTGATAGGTACTTTTTAAGTAATTGGGCCACAGGACTGTATGCCAACATGATAATGACACCAAACACAACACCAATACGATGACTGCCTCGCTAAAGAAAACAAGGGTAAATGTGCTGGACTTGCCAAGCATGTCTCCAGACCTAAACCCTATTGAGCATTTGTGGGGCATCCTCACACGGAAGGTAGAGGAGAGCAAGGTCTCTAACATCCACCAGCTCCATGATGTCGCCATGGAGAAGTGGAAGAGAATTCCAGTGGCAACCTGTGAAGCTCCAGTGAACTCCATGCCCAAGAGCATTAAGGCAGTTCTGAAAAATAATGGTGTCCACACAAAATATTGACACTTTGGGCAGAATTTTTCCATTTTCACTTAACGGTGTATTCACTCATGGAGGGCTGTGTGTTGAGTTATTTTGAGGGCACACCAAACTTATACGGTATACTATACAAGCTGCAAACTGACTACTTTACATTGCAGCAAAGTGTCATATCTTCAATATTGTCCAATGAAAAGATATAATACAATATTTACAAAAATGTGTCTTTACTTTTGTGAGATATATACGAATATGTGTATAAAACTTTTTCTTTTGGTCATGACATTTTTAGACATGGTTATTATTATATATAATGAGAAGATTTCTGCAGGGAATAGTGCCATGCTGATGAGCAAGGAAGCAAGAAGCCAATGCAGGTCATAAAATGCAATTCTGGATAACTGGTGATGAGAAAATGCTGATACTGGTGCACTCTCTCCTGAAGCTGGAAATACAAATCATGCTTTCTGCCCAATATTGCAAACATTAGAACTCTTGCAACAAATCAAATGTATTTTTCCAACAATGGTGGGAGAATACAGACTCTAAATTTTGATGACCGTAGTGAAAGAAAAATAATGTAGGCAAATGTGGAAGAGCAGCAAGTAGCTACATATGAAAGAGCTGTAACAGTTGTGATAAAGATCCATTAAACAGCATTCGGCTGAATGTACACAGTTGCAGCAAAAAGCAGGAGTTCGGTTCACACAACATTTTTGAATGCGGCTCATCAGTAGTAAGTGTATGAAAGGTTGGAATAAAGAAATACATTGTACAAAAAGGTAAATATTTAATATGATATTGTACAGGACTTGGCAACAGATTTCATTCTGAAAATTAGATTTGGTACTAGATGTGGCTCTGTAACACATTTTTTTTTATCTCTACAGAAAAGTGTGCACATAATAGACTTGATGCCAGTCTCTGCAAATGTATAGTAAAGCAAGATGTTCAAAAGGGGTTTTCCAAGTGGGTTTGTGCACAGAATGGTTTCCTCCTCTTGATTCCATCCTGATAATATCAACTTTTTCCAACTTTCTATATGGACTATAGGATACATTTTTTACAAATGGTTATCTAAGGTTTGTTGTTATCCTGGGTATCTAAACTGGCACATCAGATAATAGGGTGCTCTAAGGTAATAAAGGGGACAGGACTGGGAAAAGACATTCTAGGCAAATAAGGCACATAGCGCGCCCACCCCCCAGTGGAAAATTCAGCTCCACCCATGCCCCTTGGCGCCCTAGGCGGTCAAGTACCTTCGCCTAACTGTCCCGGACCTGAAAGGGGATTTACTTATAGACATGGCCATCTAGTCTGATTATGGGCTAATTTCCTAAATGTCTGAAAGTCTAGAGTGGCTTAACATTTAACACTTAGAATGATACAATTACAGTATTCATTACTATCTTACTATGGTTTAGGATGGTGAAGTGCTTGCAATGGTCAAAGGCAGGAGGTGTATTCTATTTAAATCTAAATGGGTTTCAAAGAATTCTTAAAAGGGTCAAAACCCTACGTTCAAAAAACCAAACCCTTGGCTTCCCTTTAAAGGGGGTTTCCCCTAAAAAAAACCATTTATTACCAATCGATAGAGAGGTAATCAATACATGACTTTTTAGGAAGTCTGCCCCAACTGGGGGCACCCCCCAAAACCACCAGAAAAAAGGCCCCGAACCCCATTTAAATGGGGGGGCGGGTTGCAAAATGCGCACAGCCCGGCTTAATTCCCTGTCTAAAAGGATAGGTGACAAAATTTAATTGGGGAAAACCCCTTTAAATAAGATCTGTGGCTTTTTTCTGAAAAGGTTAGGTTTTAGTAAATACTTTTTTGAAAAAATTCTGTAAAAATCTTTCCTCAAATGTTTATGTTTTGTGGTTACTATTCCTCCCAGAATTTTATTACCAATCCATCAGATGGGTGTTATTCCTGCATAGTCAGACACTGTCCTATCGGTGCCAACAGCCTGTGTTTTGGGGGGAAAAAAACCCCTTTTTCAAAACTGGATGGAACATCCACTGACGGGTTTTCGGGTTCATACATTTCAAAAAGTAAAAAACAAGAAAGAACAATGCAGAGTTATAAGAGAAAATGCTCCAGAACTGTTTTTTTAAAAAAGGAAACCCCAAAGGGGTTTTAATTAAGGGGTTTTCCGGGGCAAAGTCACAGGTCCTCTTTAACACAATCACCCATCAAAGTTAAAATCCCTCGCCCTTAAGCCCATTAGATGGAGCCCCACGCAAAACCCTTTAAATTTATCCCCCCAAAGGGAACCCAAAAAATTGCTTTAAACAGGGGCATTTTCCCCGGGGGTTTAAAAAAAACCCGGGAAAGGAAAAAAGTAAGGATATTTTCCTTAAGTTCCCAATTTTTTGGTTAAGGTTAAAAGGTTCGGAAAGGAAATTTAAAATAAAAGGGGTAAAATTTTCAGAAAAAAATTTTTTTTTTTAATTTTGGATTTGCCCCGGGAAAACAGTTTTTAACAATTTTGTTATTCTGTTCCTGGGGCCTTTTTTTAAAAGGGATTTCCCCTTAACGGTTTCCTGTATCCCCTTTTTTGTTCAGCTTTGGAAAATTTTTTTGGGCCCTTTGGAAAATAAACAAGGGGGGGTTTGAACCCCAGTTTTTTTAAGAATAAACCCCCACGGCCCCCCTTTAAGTCCCCCCTTTTAAAAGTAATTAAGGGAAACGTTATTTTAATGGGGGGGGAAAAAGATTAAAAGGGGGGCGGGACAGGGCAAAGGTTTTAATGAACCCCCTTTTGTTTTTTGGGGAAATTAAATTTTTAAAATAACAAAAAAAAATTTTTTTTAATTTTTTCCAAACTTTTTTAAATCCTTTTGAGGTTTTGGGGGTTTCCTGGTTTTTTGGAGCCCGGGGCCCACATAAAGGGGCATAAAAAGGAAAAAAAAAAAAAATTTATTTCCCTACCTTTTGTTTTTTGGTTTTAAAAAACAAAAATTTTTAGGTTTTTTCCTTTTTTATGATTAAAACTGTTTCCCTTTAAAAATTGTTTTTTAAAATTGTAAAACGAATTAATTTTTTTAAAATTAGGAAAATTCCGGGGAAAACAAAAATTTAAAATTTATAAATCCGGGTTTAAAAAAATTAAAAACTGTTAAATTTTTAAATTACAGTGTCAACAATGCCTTGCCAGATTATAAAGCCCAGTCAAATTTTTGATTTTTACCAATATTTAGATTTTAAAAATAAAAATCCCAACCCCTTTTAAAAAGTTGTCCCTTTTAATTTTTTATCTCTGTCCCCTAACACCCAATATACATTAATCCCAAACCTAATTCTATGTAACCACTTAGACAGCCCTGAATGGTAAAAAACCCGCTGAAAAAGCCCAAACATTACAAAAAGAAGAATAAACCCAGCAAAATCCTCATTAATAAAAAAACCCTTTCTTAAAAAAAAGGGGTGCATTAACAATAGTGAATCTAAAAGCTAACAAGGGCAAAAACCCTTTTTACCCTTCAAAATTTGTGTCTGCTTTTCCCAAAGCATGACAAAAACAAACAACAGCAGAAATTAAGCATAACCCGGAATGATAGTATAAAATAAAGTAAATATTGTCCCTTTTATATTAAAACTTTATTTTCCTTTCGGGCATTACAAGATTATTTATTTGCAACCCCATTATATAGCATTTGTGTCTTTTCCTTTTTGTTTTTTACTTCACATTCTTCACAGGCTTTTGCTACATTTATGACCTATATACTTTAAAAATAAGATCCATCATTGTAACCATTTTCAAATTTCCCCCATCCCATCCAAAGCAAAAAATTTAAGAAATTTTTAAAAATAGCCCCAACTGCAAACTTCAAATTTTTAAATTTGTTAAATAGCGCTTTTAAAGGGCACTGAATGTAAAACCTTCAGCAAAAGAGGATTTTTGGGGTTCACAAAATTTTTTTGTGAATGCGGCTCATCGTAGTAAGTGAAAGAAATTTTGAATAAAGAAATACATTGAAAAAAAAAAGGGTTTAAATATTTTCAATTGTAAGGCCAAAAAAAAGACAAACGCCATAAAAATTCAGCCTGCAAAGGCAAAGTTTTTTTGATCCAAGGAAAAAAAAAAAACCCCAAAGGTTATAGAACCAAATTTGTCCCCCATTTTAGGGAAAAAAAATTCCTTCCCGACTCCAACTGGAAATGGGAAAAAAACCCCTGGTCAATGACCCCTCTCCGGAATCCTGGTCACTTTTAATTGTTATAATTTTTATCTCCAGAAATCCCCACCAAACCCTTTTTGAACTCTTTTAGTGAATTCACCAGGGAAAGTCCCCTGGCAAAGAAATCCATAGTCCTCACGCTTTTACAATAAAGAACCCTTTTTCTATTTTTTTAATGTAAAAAAATTTTCGTTCCTCAAGACGTAGGGGATGCCCCTTTTTTTTCCTAGATCCCCCCCCTTTGGGTTAAAAAAAAACGGGGGAAGATCCTATATTGACCTTTGATGTATTTAAAACCCAATATTTATTAGCCCCCCCCCAAACCATCTTTTCCTAAACTAAATAACCCTAATCTTGCTAATCGTTCTGGGTTTTGGGAAATCCCCCTTTTACCTGTTGAAGCTCTACAAATGTTTTTTCCGGGGAACAGTCCCCAAAAACTTTTAACGCAATTTTCCCCATGTGGGTCAAACCAGGACTTTTTAAGGGAGAAAAATTCAAAAACCATGTCCCCTCAATGCCCCCTTTTAAATAAAAACCATGATCCAATTTCCCTTTGGCAGCGGGCGTCTGCCCACGGTTGCTACAATTAATTTTTACTTTTCCACCAAAAATTCCCAACCCCTTCCCTTTCACTTTTACCCACCCTTTTTCCCAAATTTTAAAATGTAGCCATGTAATGGATTTTTTTCCCCCATGGGCATAACCTTTGCTTTAAATCTGTATTAAACCTCATTTTGCCTTTTCCCTTTTTCCCCAGGCCCCCAACTTATCCAGATCCCTTTGTTTTAACATATTATCCTCAAACTGTGTTAAATTACTTTACAGAGCCAAAAAACGCCCTGAAAAGTTTAATTTTCCCAACGGGGAAAATTCCCTTGTAAATCTTTAAATGAAAATGTTAAAGAGGAAAAGGGGGCCCACCCAATACGAGCCCGGGTACCCCACTAGTTACAGGTATCCCTTTTCCAAAGATCCCCCCAAACCCTTAAATTACCACCCTTTGTTTTTCTATCTCGAGCCAGTTTCTTCCCCCTTTTTGCACACTTTTTCCCCCCCCATTTCCAAGCATTCTCTTTTTAACCTTAAAAAAACCCTTTTTTATGTGGCACCCTAAAATTTCTTTAGAAAAAATCTAGTTTAAAATGACTGCCATGCCCTCACCCCATCCAGTCAGCACTGACTTTCCTCATAAAAGCCTAAAGGAGTTTAAAATCTGACGGGCCGTCCTTCATAAACCCATGCTGAAACGGCGTTAAACTTTTTTTTTCATAGGGATACTCCAGGAAAGCTTTCTTAGAAATCCTTAAAACCCCATTTTAAAACCCACAAAAAGGGGTTAAAGTTTAACGGGCCCCTATAGTTTCCAGGATCCCCTTTTGACCCCTTTTTTAAATTTTTGGACCACATTTGCTAGCGCCAACCCTTTTGGGGACATACCCCAGAATTAGCCCAGCCCATAAATATTAAGAATAGGGGCCTATCTTGACATCATTTAAAACCCCTTAGGACACGGGGGGTGTATGCCATCAGGAAACCCGGGGTTTGTCTATTTTAAACTTCTTAAGACGATGCCCGCACTTCTTCCTGGGGTAGACCAAAAACTTTTTAAATTTGTTTTTCCCCCATCCCCCGTTTCCCAAAAGGGAAAGGGCATCCTCCTCGGTAAATACAGGGAGAAAAAAAATTTTTAATAAGGGTTTTCTTTTTTTCTCATCACCCCCCTTTCTGCTCTCCCCATAAATTTTTAAAGGGCTAACATTTTCTGTTTTAATCTTCTTTCTATTTAAAATAGTTTTAAAAAATATTTGGGTTAAATTTTTCCCTTTTTTATAGCAAAAGTCTTTCTGTCCCCCAGCTTTGCTTCATTTATCCCTTTTTTTTACACACTTTAATTTTTTTTCCCCATGCTTTTTTAGCGGGCCCCTTTTTTCTGCTTCCGTTTAATAATGAAAACCTTTATTTTTAGTTTTTTTATTTTGCCTCTTTTACAACCCGTTTTTATCCACATTGGGTTTTTCCCCCCTTTTTTTAAATTTTTTTAAAAAACCCTTTAAAGGGAGTACCCTCACAGTGGTATCCAGGATGTTTTTTAAAAAAATCCCCTTTAAATTTTTGTACTGGCCCTATTTAAACACAATTTTCCCCGTCAATACTTTTTAGGGGCCCCCTAAGCAAAAAAAAATTACCTTCCAAAAATTTTAAATGTTTTGTGGCTTCTTTACAAAAAACCAATTTAAGGGAAAAAAGGGAAAATTTTTTTATTAAGGGCCCCAAATTTTCCCAGGTGCCCCCAACCTGAACCTTTGTTTCTCTGTCTGGTCTATTAGTGAATATTAAGGGCAAAAAGGGGTTTCCTCTAGTCGGTTCTGCATTATTTTTGGGAAAGGAAAAATTTTCATTAGTTATTGACAAAAACCTGTTTTCCCTTTATGAGAGCTACAGGTTTTCAGTTTCCCCCAATTGTTTCTAGAAGTTAAAGTCGCCCAAAATAACAACCCTTCTGATTACCGCCTCATCTTTTTGCCTGGGGAGACATCTTCTATGGGGTTCTTTAATTTGGGGCCTATAGAAACCCTATTAGGTTTTAAAATTTTTTAATGTTACCCCCAGTATATTTACCCAAATGATTCCCACGTTCATTACCTTACCTATTCTTCCCGCAGTGTTGGTTTTTAGACAAAATTTTACATAAGACAGACACCCCCCCCCTTCCGGTCTTTAGACCCCCTTCAAAATAGACTGTAACCCTGTAAGTAACCGCCCATCAGCCTCGCCACCATTTTTCATTTTATCCCCGTATGTCTATTTTTCTTCACATTATAATCTTATTTATTTATTTGTTGGTCAGACCCTGGCATTGACAGCATCCATTTAAAATTTTTCATTTTTATTCCTTTCTCCCCTGATCTTTTTAAACTATTGCTACACCCCTCCCCCACTCCACCCCCTGTTTTTATTCCTAACTCCACTCTCTATCTTCACTATCGGGATGCTATCTTTGTAGTTATCCCTTTCCCCCGTCCCCAGTTTAAATACCTCCAAATTCCGGGCCCTTTTTTCCCCAATACAGCTGCACCCTCCACTTTTAGGTGCAGCCCGTCCCTAGCAAAATTTTGTATCCAAGCAGAAGTCACCCGTTCTCCAAAAACCCCCCCTCCCCCCTTTTCCCACACCAATTTTGAGCACTTATTTACCTCTCTAACTCCCGCGCCTCTCTGGTGTGGCCCCTGGGAACATAATATTTATAAAAATACCTTGGAGGCCCTTTCCTTAAACTTTTTGGCCAAGTCCCCCGAAAACTTTTTAAAGGGGTTTTGCCCAATCTTTTCCTACCCCCGCACCCGCTCTTAGCTCTGTTGCCAGAAGGGGGGGGGGGTGGTTTTTTTGAAATTTCATATCATGTGACCCACAGGATACACACCAGGCTTTTTCCCCTTCTCTGGTCAAAAAGATCTGTTTAAATTAACATTGAGAATAGCTGAAGGGAATTTTTGCCTCCAGGCACAAAGGGCCCGTTCAAATCCCTGCAGGAACCAAACCTGTTTTTTTTTTTTCTCTCATCTGCACATGTTTTATTGAGGTTCTTTTTTTTTTATTGCACTGTTTGCTAATTACTAAGGGGACAGAGACGGGAGTAGAATTACAGCACCTGCGATTTGAACACTCAGTAAGCTCTGCCTGAGAAGTAGAGTGAAGTCTGAGCATGTGCGAACCAGAGACAGAGGAGCTGCTCTAGCCACTGGTCGTATCCCCTGGAGATTGAGCTGTTTATACAATGGATCAATCTAAAGGAGGCAGCTAAAACCAAAACGGCCAGAATTTTTTAATAATGATGAATGGTGGAAATGCTATTATTTATCATTAGCAAGCTTCCCACGTCGAGAGATTTAACTTCGTGGCAAACCCCTTTAAGGACACTCCACCTACCTCTAACTTTGTCATTGGTGCCAATGTCGCTCCGCTGATATGCTGGATTCTCACCATACACACCCAGCAATCAGTCAGCCCCCCGGACATACATGATTCGAACTCAGCGCCCCAGGTAAACAACATACCTGTCTTTGGTACGATCCCGGTACTTTGTGTCAGATTGCCCTGTCTGTGGCCCAAAACAAAAAAAAAAAAAAAAGGAAATAATTTATGGAGGGGGGTCCCCAACTACTACACCTGTCCTATCCTGACCTGCACTCCTATTCCCCATCTCTAAGCCGACATGGGTAGTGTCCCTTGCTGCAGCAATGCTATTTACTGATCTGATATCCCCCTCATCATGCGATCTTGCAATTTTGTTGCGGTGTGTACAGATCAGGACAAGCCTCCTGACACTCTTCCCTCTACCCTTCTTTTCTACTGTTACCCACTTCTGCCTCGATGTTCCCGTGCCACATCCATCTGCCATCCTCCCCAGCTTCTACAACCGCTGAGTGATGCTCAGGTGAGCAGCAAACCCGCTTCCAATTTGGCAATGGAATCTCAGTCTAGCTACTTGTTCATTTTAGATCCTGGCTTCTAAATTGTCAGGTGTGCACACATCTCGCACAGTTAGTAAGCCCCCTCCCAACTGTTGGTCGAAGGATCGCATATATAGCACAGGATGTGTTACGACGCATTTGTCAAACATTGAATCACATGGGGATGGATTACGCACAAAGATATATGTAATAACAATATTATAATAATCAGTCTACAATACTGTCCCCCTTAAACTCCCCAAATCTAAAGTCTCTCACTACGTAAATTCTCCACATTTAAAAAAGACACACTTATAAGGAAAAACACCCCAAAATCGTTCACTCGCTCAAATACTCATTTTCCTTTCCCCCAAAATCTGTTGGCGGCTGCAACCTCCTTTCGGGGCAAAAAAAGGGTAAATATTTAATATGATATCGTACAAGACTTGGCAACAGTTTTCATTCTGAAAATTAGATTTGGCACTAGATTTGGCTCTGTAACACATTTTTTTTTATCTCTACAGAAAAGTGTGCACATGCTAGACTCGATGCCAGCCCCCCCCAAATTTTTAGTGTCTCCTTGGAAAAATTATTTTCTTTTTTATAGGCAGTTATTCCCCCTTATATCTGTCCCCAAAATTTTTACTTAAATCTTTGAAAAAGTTTGTAGTATGTTACCCAAAAGGTTTAAAGGGGGACTGTAGATTTTTTGCACCCCAAACCCTTTTTTCTTTTGAACTGAAAAACTGCGGGCTAGAAGAACCTTCTGTACAAAGCGACACTTTTAGGCTAGGGGAAAGCATTTTTTAAAAGGGCCCACCGTTCAGCACAATGCACCTGGGTTTGCCGTATAAAGCTAAAATGTGCTGCTTCGCATGGCGGAATGCGACACCCTCCAGCAAACCCCCCTCTCAGGACATTTTAAAAATGTGTGGGGCACTTTGTTTTTCACCTGATTTTGAGTGCACCTGTTTAAAAAAAGATGAACAGGGGACCTATTTTCAGGCGAAAAGACACAGTCTTCTCTGCAGCCCGTTCCCGTCACCCATACTGTTCTGCACAAGAGTTTTTAAATTTTTTTAGGATACTGCAAAAAAGCTTAAATTTTTCTGCTTGTACATTTGAGCAAGCAAAATCTGAAAAGGTGGGTTGATTGTTTATAATGCTTCTTTTAATGAGAAAATAATCTTTTAGGACAAAGTGATTACACATCGTACCGTATCTGTGATGCCCGTTTGTAGCTTGGGTGAATCTCGGAGTATCTGAAAGTCAGCAGGGCTAAAGTTTGCTCCAGGATTTCTGGAAAAATTTGTGCCCGAAAAAATGGTGGTACAAAATTGTAAGATCATGGGAGGCCACTACTGAAATATCCCAAATTGGGAGGGAAAAATGAACAACGTTCCCCCTTTATAACAAACAAAAAATAAAACACAATTATTGTCATGTCTAGTACAAAAATTTTAAATATATTGATACATTACATTAAGCACAACCACAAAAAGCTATGGAAACTCTAAAAATGATGTTGGCATCTAAACCAATGGTTTACAATGGTTTTCCACCACAAATTATTTTAAGCATAGTTGATCACTTCGCGTTTGGGTTCAGTATGCAAATTCAAACCTGGGAATACCCCTTTAAACACAGGTAATAATAGCTTCCAGCCAAGTTAAGTATTATAGTCTGGTTGCTAGAAATAAACTTTCTTAGGGTCTTTTCAGACCTGGGATTAGTTGAGGGGTTTTCCCAAAGTACTCTGCAAAGGCAAGTTACATGAAATTTAAAAATGTGAATTTTGTTGAGGATTTTCAGCTGAATGCAGAAAACCAAGCTGGAGAAAAGTTTCTGTGAATTTTACTGTGAAAATAAGAAGTAGAAAACACTCTTTTTTTACATGATTTGCTATGGTAGAAGGGGCAGTTCATTGTGATTATTTTTTAGATTTTCATATTTTGTTTTCTCATCCCTACCTTCCAAAAAGCCCCCAACTCCCTTTAAAATGGTTTTCCATCTCTTTTTTGCTTTAAAACATGTAAGCAATGTAAATAAAGACTATTAACAAAAACAGTGCGGCTCTGATTTTGCTTTCTTTCAGATCTAGAACAGTTTTTATGCCCTGCTTATGTACACAAGTTTTACTCGGTTACCCACCATTTCATTGTGCTCTCACAAGTTCTTAAGCCTTGGCTGGGATGGTGTTGTCAATTTCTGCTGTTTCTTATTAGCAGCACAAGAGCTTGGTTATGTTTCTGACTGAAAATTTGTTTAGAGGCTCTCTACCCTTTGCCCTACTGTTTGACCCTTTTTCCCCAAGGCTTTAACAGGGGGCAGCTAGGTATAGGAGAGCTGATATTTCAGAACTACCTACAGCCTGACCAGGAAGTAGCAGCCTGAAGCTAGCGGTCAAGAGCAGGCTTTGGGGAAACAGCTGGGGTGAGAACCCCTTTTATTTCCCTTTACATATTTTTCGGGGTTAAGGGGTTAAAAACTAAGCTAAAAAACACCATACAATCATTTTCATTCGGAGATAACTCCAAAGGAGACAGATATTAAAATAATTATTTTGCATGATAGCAATAGGTCCATCTTTTTTCAACAGTTAGTCCTAAAAAGTGGCACTCTGCAAATCGGGACCAGAAAAAAGGGGAAAAAAATTTATTTCTTTTTTTAAATTTTAAACTTTTTTTTAAATGTACATTTTTTCTAGTTACCCTGAGAGGTTTAATACTTTATGCTGTTTGACCATGAACGGATTTGACTACCTGCTGGACATCTTTAAGTAAGAAAGACAAAAAGCTGATTTTGGGGGGATTGTTTTGTTCCGAAAATTTCCCGACCCCCTTTAAACCCTTTAAAATGTACAACTTCCAAAACCCCAAAACGGGGGAATTTTTGTGGGTTTTTTCTGAGTTTTTCGGAAAAGGCGGCAGCTGAAAAAAACGTTAAATGTAGGTACTGAAAAGATTTTTTAATAAATTTTATGGGGGTGGTTTTTTGGCGGTTATTTTGACGGTTTCAAACCACAAAATGTCTGAAAAAACCGGAAAAAGGGGGAAAAACCTTTTTTGTTTGAACCCGACCGTAAACTTTTTTGATTTGGCAAGGAGCAGCCCAAAACCCCCAAATGCCTCCCCAAAACCCAAGAAACTTGGTCCTGCCCCTTTAACCCTGGGGCCCACTTTCCCTTTCTGTATAGTGCAGTGTGTAATAATAAACATCAAAGGGTGCCAATGGCAGTATTTTAGACCCTTGAGTGTGGCGAACAACACGCAAGGGACTGCAAATTCTTTGCTCTCTCTGACTGTGTGTCGCTTCCAACTGCAAAACTACATACCAGTACCACGAGTCTAGTCAATTTTGTGATGATAATGAATGAGACTTTTCCTCTGATGCTCCATCTGCTGTGACCAAACCCCTGAAGAGGATTGAATGCCCAAAAGGCGGATTTTTAATTACAAGCTAAGTCAGGCATATCAATTTGAAGACCACATCTTTTCAATAATGGTTAAAATGTGGAGGGTCATTCCTCTTTCACTTAGACCAGGGGTTCCCCCCAACTCCCCGTCCTCACCCCCCACCCAACGGTCATGTTTTTTGCTTTAATTATGCTGCACGGGGGATTTTTTTTTTTTGTCGTGCATCTGTGGGATATCCTGAAAACATGACCTGTTGGTGGGGGGGTGGGACTGGAGTTTGGGAACCCCTGACTTAGACCATAACACAGTTGATGCCGTGATCTAGGCATGGTAAAACCACCAAAGTCCAAGACTACTACAAGACCCAAAAAGGGGGAAAACCAAATGCCTTTTTGACATAGCCCATGGTTGCTTGGGGAAACCAAATTGTTGATTTAGATCCAGTCATTTTTTAGAAACAAAATGTTCCGTTTTTCTTTTTGTTACCAAAATAGGTTTTCCTGATAATGTAATATTGTTTCCTTTTTTTTCTGTATTTGGTGGTCTACTTTAACACCTCAAATCAATGTCCCATAAGCAAAAGGGTGACCGCTTAACTTAGTTTTTTTAAAAGGAAAAACAACTAAGTCATCATCTTATGTGAGGCTTTTGGGAAACTGGCTTAAAATGTGGGGCCATTTTTGGGGCTTAAAAAGCCCCTGGGAAATTTTTTTGGAAAAAATTTCAAAACAGGGTCTACAGTAAAGACCCAGGAAACTAAATCACCCTCTGATATAATCAGCTTCCTAATGTACTTAATTATGTTTCTTGTTTTTGCTCATTAACTTTTATTTTTGACAAGAAAATAAACACGTATATAAAATATTAACAGCATGTTAAAGTAACAGCATATTTATAAAAGAACAATACAATGATATAATAGCAATAAAGCGACAAACAATTTTCTGAAAAAGGAAAAAGAAAAAAGAAAAAGGTAAAGCAAAACACTCTTCAAAAGAATAATCTGGAAAAGATATGATTTAATATATTTTTTTTTAAAATTATTTTACCCTTTATCTAAAATATTGAAATAATTTTATTGTAGTATTTAAATTCTTCTTATTATTATTATTTATTTTAAAGTGCCATTGATTCCAGGGCGTTGTAAAGGGCGAGAGGAGGAGGTGGTGTGGGAGGGAGAGACCCAATGTCCGATCAGTGAGGTATGAGGAGATCCAGGACATGGCCAAGTTTGTGATGCCGAGGGATGAGAGGCAGGAGAGAGTGGTCCACATTGTCCAAGGCAGAGGACAAGTCTAGGAGGAGAAGGACAGAGTAATGGTGTGAAGCTTTAGCAGTTTCTAGGTCATTGGTGACCTGGTTAGGGCGGTTCCGGTAGACTGGTGGAATCGAAAACCAGATTGCAGTGGGTCAAGAAGAGAGTTGGAGGAGAGGTAAGAGGACAGTTGAAGATAGACATGCTGTGCAAGGAGTTTAGAAAGCAAATGGAAGTAGCAAGATGGGGCGTAAGTTGGACAGAGAGGAGGGGTCAAGAGATGGTTTCTTTCAGGGCTGTGGAGTCGGCAAGCCAAAGCCCCGACTCCTCAATTTTCCAAACCTCCCGACTCCCAACTCCGACTCCTGACTCCGACTCTTGACTCCCTCATACTTGCCGTATGCTTAAGTGATAACTTTACTGTAGTAAAATGGTAACATCAGGCTGTTTCTCACCTTATGATACAATAATCAAGCTATTTAGGTAGAAAAGCCACTGATAAGCAAAAGGGTAACAATGTTTTGATCTTTTGAACACTTCTGGGTGGAGTTGAAGAAAAAGCTGTATTTGTATCCAAGTCCAGTCTGTACCAACATTGGGAATATGTAGAAGAGACCTGGTATCAGATTTTGGTCAAGATATGCTTGAATCTGATCCAGAGCCCAGAAGGATTCAGGCAGTATTGAAAGCCAAAGGTGGATTTACCAAATACTAAAAATATAATAAAAAGTAACATTTTGATTTTTAGGAGGAAAACAGTAACCATGCAGGTACAGGAAAGAATCTGCAGAACTAAGCAGATGCTAAATACTTGCAAATTTATGTATAAGATAGGTAAGATGACTGTATATAAAATTACAGTAGCCTCATGTACAAAGCTGTAGTGGATGGTGAGATATGGAGCCTGAAAGTCACAAGTTCAAAACATTGCTACCCTTTGGCTTGTCAGTGTAAAATATATTTATTGGATATGACTTTAGAACACAAAAAAATTTTAAATATGCAAAACACTGCAGGAACATTTGTGGAGTCTCTGAATTTGTTCTGAGAAATAATATTGCCTCCATCAGATCCTGGATACATGACCTCACATCTGACCTCATTGTTTCCAGGCTAGAGAACGGCCTCTCTACACTCACTTGGGTTGGGGGCAAAGCGGTGACCACAGGGGGAACATCTCTAACAATGTCAGGGTGTAAAGGAATTGCCTCAGCCACAGTCAGTTTAGATGAATGGTTGGACTCTTCTACTTCTTTGAAAGCAGGTGAAAAATTTTGCTGAAATCGGTTTGCCATGGAGCGGAATCTTTTCCCCTGGGGCAGCACTTTGCCTGCTCCATGTCATCAATTACACTCCTCATGTGATAAGGCTGAAGATATGGGAGCAGTAGCACTGGCAGGACCCAATTCCTCTTGCTCTTTGTATTGCATCGAACTAACTGGACCGACTACTTAAATATTTTGGGAGTTGGAGTCGGTCCATTTTATGACGACTCCGACTCCAACTCCACAGCCCTGGTTTCTTTAGGATGGGTGTGAGGTATTAGTAACCTGAACAATGCTACAGAGATACTGTACATTAAGGGTGATGAATTCTGAATGATGATACACAGATATAATGATACATTAGGAAAATATTTTGACAAGTAGCTAAATTAAAAAGTCTTAATATACAACATAATTTTAGATTAAAGAAATAACACATTTTAATGTTTTTACTTAAAATATATTAAAGAGAGAGTACACATCACACTGCGTTTTGTTCTCTATTGCAAACATAGCCCAAAAGAGATTACATTTACTCGATTATTCTCCATGAGCCTGCTGCGGCTCCACTGAGGTATCTGTTGGGGTACTTTGTTTTATAGTATCCTGACAGATAACGGAGACAAAGGACAAAGTGTGGTGTGTACACAGTATTACAATTTAGGTTCTGTTCACATATTGTTTAAATAACCTTGGTAAAGGTATAACTTGGGAGGATTTTCAGAGTATGCCAAAGAGTGTCCTTTTGAAACACTGCACTTTAGCATATTTTTTTTCTCACTGTATGGAAAAGTGTGGTAGACTTTTCTATGCAGAGAAACACAGAAAAATAATATATACTGTATGTTAGTTTTTGGGCAGAGTTAATTGAGAATACATCAGGCATATACCTCTGATGTGGCCAAAACACAAGATCTTAACAGGGTCTTACTCCCCCCCAAAAAACCTGTACAGCCTATCCTAATAAGGGTACAACAACCGGTAAAAAATTTCAACATAATCTTATTCCCCTGTAACCCCTTTTCTTATTGGTACAACCTATCCAAATAAGGATACAACTGACAAAAACAAGATGTTAACAGAGTCTTACCACCCAGTAACTTATTGGGACAGCCTAACCCAATATGGGTAGAAATGGCAAAAAACAAAATGTTACCCGTCTTACTCCCTCACTGCTCCAACTCCCAGAACACCCGGGAGTTGGAGCAGTGAGGGAGTGAGGTAAGTACTTGCATTTTATTTTAAACCCTGCTATACCTGCCTATAACTTGCCTATGGGGACATATACCTCCCTATACATGCCTATAACCTGCCTATGGGGACATATACCTGCCTATACATGCCTATAACCTGCCTAGGGGGACAAATAACTGCCTATACATGCCTATAACCTGCCTATAGGGACATATACCTGTCTATACATGCCTATAATCTGACTATGGGGACATATACCTGCCTATAACCTGCCTATGGGGACAACTACCTGCCTATAGGGACATCTACCTACCTATACATCCTTATAACCTGCCTATGGGGGACATATACCTGCCTATACATGTCTATGGGGGGCATACTTGTCTATAACCTGCCTATGGGCGACATATACCTGCCTATGGTGGACACATACCTGCCTATGTGGGACATTAAACGGTCTATGTAATTTTATTGGTATCCATTTTTATTTTTGAAATTTATCAGTAGCCGCTGCATTTTCCACCCTAGGCTTATACTCAAGTCAATACATTTTCCCAGTTTTTTGTGGCGAAAGTAGGTGCCTCGGCTTATATTCGGGTCGGCTTATATGCGAGTATGTACGGTAGTTACCTTCACTGATGCAATTTTCATATGTCTCTAGTGTTAGGCTATGTTCACACGGCTTAAGTGTGGGACGTAATTACGCCCCGCAATTACGCCGTGTGGCCGGGGGCGGGAGCGGGGGAAGGAGCGGGGGGCCGGCACCTCGCCAGCACATACACTTGCATTACCAGCGGCGCGTATACGCCGCTGGTAATTCACATGTCACTTATCTCCCCCCTCGGCATATTCGCCGAGCAGGGAGAGGAGACGTGATCCATAGTTCTCTATGAGAACTGTGGATTACCGTAATGACTGGGCCGTTTTCACCCCGTAATTTGCGCACTCCGGCGCGTAATTACGGACCGAATTACGGCCCATTTTAAGCCGTGTGAACATGGCCTTAGATGAAAAAGCTCAAAAGCTGTACATGATGAGTAGACTGCGACTCCTCTCTATACGGGACTCCTGAAGCATAACTTGCATTGGCAAATAAATGATTTCAAGGCACTGATCTCTCTCATAAAATTAAAGCCATTAAATTCCTTTATTAATAGTAGCCAGGCTTCTCAGACTTAGGCCTCGTTCACACGGCTTATTTGGGCACGGATTGGCGCCGTACTCCGCGCCGGATTTGCGCTTCAGTACGGCGCCAATCCGTCCCTGTCATTACGGTAATCCACTGCTCTCATTGAGAACAGTGGACTCCGTCGCTCCTCCCCGCTCGGCAAATCCGCCGCGGGGGGGGGAGAAAGTGACATGCACATTATTTACGGCGCAGACGCGCCGTAAACAATGCATTGTCTATGGGGCCGGGAGCGGCGCCCCCGCCGTGCTCCGGCCCCGCCCCCGTCCTGCCCCTTATTCACGTCGGATTTGTGAGCTCAATACGGCTCACAAATCTGTCGGGAATAAGCCGTGTGAACACGGCCTTATTCTTTCCAGCCCCAGTCGCCATTGACTTCAGTGCCAAGAGAGGTATACAAAACAGTATCTCAAAAAAAGGGCAAACTACAATGTCAAAGGGGAAGCAATCAGAAACACATGAGAAACATGATGTAATTCAGTTTTGAAGTAGGGTCTAGGGTGGAGCCTCACAGCTGGAGAAGTGTCTACAGCATAAGTCTTCAGGCTTTAGTAGGTTATTAGCCACTTTAACATAACAGTTGTATTGAGCCCCACAGATTATGGGGAAAAGGCCTGGTAAGATACTGCAAATTCATAGGGCTTTTTCTCTCATCTTAACTCACACTGATATGGTAATTATGAGTTGTAATTAGAATGTGACCTCCCTGATTCCACCAATAGCTGGGAAGGTGTACCTAGGGAGAAGGTGCCAGGAAGCCATTCTGCATTGCCCAGAGAGATAGGGTTTGGTCAGTAATCTGAATATTTGCACCAAGTGAATGGTGGCCTAGCTATGCCTAAATGAGGAGCCACATACATGTGGCCTAAAAGCCACAAGTGGCTCCCAAACCACTGGTTGTATAACACTAATCCAGAGTATCTCTAAACTTTAACAGGTTTATTTAATTGGCAAGTCTTAATGGCAAGTTTTCTGAAATCATTCACATTATACAGCACTTCTCTGCCAGTAATATATTCTTGCCTCATTGTGCATTCCCAGCGTTATCTTAATTTTATTGTCCCTGATTTATTAAACTCCTGGTTACGGAAGTTGTTCTGTTTCTTATCTTCTAGATCTCGAGCCTCATAAAAGAATAAGAAAAAGCTAACAAGATAACGGTGCACAACTGTTAAGCGTGACCCGATGATGCCTTTTTAACAGATACATTATATGAGTTGTTCAGGCAACCACATTTGTGTAGATTCATTAGCATTACTAATGGACTTTTATGAACTTCTTCCAGTGTATTATGAAAGGGCAGAGGAATAAAATTAACCACACAACTCCACTCACATAAATATGTATTCATGTGAGAGCATAGGCCATGGAACATTTTTAAGATGTGTCAAGACGTTTCACCTATTACATGCACTAAAACTGATTTTTATGACTTTATGAGGAATTGGCAGATGTTCTAATAGATTAAGATGACCTCATTTCTTCCTGACCAGATCAGAAGATTAGTGTAATTTCCGGGACTTCTTAAATAAAATCAGCCCATGCTATTATGCTGAGAATAATGCATTCTAATATGAACAGAGATTCATCAATATAGATTTTATTCAGCGCTAGGTTTACTCAGCAGCTCATGATCAAACATGCAAAGCCTATTACTGAGGTAGTTATTTCCTTACAATTTATCCATCTCAGACTGCTTATGAAATTTGTTCGGTTACATTATGTCAGGGCACAGTGACCTGCATTCATTATAAGACATGTGGTTTCCAGGTCCTGCATGACTGTATAAAGTCAGCCTTGCATATCATTAATTACACATGTGGCCACAAATTTGGCTTGTGTGTTTTCTTTAAATGTACACATCAATATTACTGATGGTCTGCTATTCTCAAAAAACCGCAGCTGAAAGTCCATATGGTATTCAGTGCATTGCAGAACTCGGCCGAACTATGATCGATACAGTACTGCATTCCAGGTCTCCAGGATCACAAAATTAGGTAACCAAATCAACATAATACCAACATTGGTAATAATAAGATAAACCGTTATTTAATGGACTGGAATAACATGTTTAGAATTTTAAAGTTATGGACCCAATAAAGTATATGGAACGGTTTTAACAGATTGCGGAGGTTTACGCTTTTCTTATTTAATGTACTGCTTCACAAATAAAGAATTCATGACAAAAATGTCGTCCAGAAAAAGTAAAATATAGGGCATTATACATCAACACTGATACATTAGAGATTTGGCTTCGGCATGGGGTCTACACAGAGAGATTTAACCTAAACTGGCACACTATAACAAACTCTCATCTGTGTGAACTATACTTGGTCAAGACTAGAGATGGGCGAATCGATTCTAACGAAGTGGAATTAGTTTAGAATTTCAGGAAAAGTCCGGTTTGGAACGAAGTCGAACTTTGGGGTACTTCACGTGAACGAAGTGTGCTTTTGATTGATAAAATGGCTGCGAGCACATGGCGTTAAATGGGGCAAAGAACTCTGGGAGGAAGAAGGGCATAGCCTACATGACATGTGCAGAGATGAAGCCAATAAGAGACCGGTGGGATTCTGTGACGTCACCGCACTATATAAGTCCGGGCGCGACGCTGGGAGCTCATACCGCTCTCACTGTACTGATTAGGGAAGGTGCTGCCACAGCTGCTTATGATATCTCTTACTAAATAACTCATTTTATACAGCGATTTTTGGGGGTGTCACAGCTTGTTCAGAGACTGCTTCTCTTAACGTTCTATTTCTGATTTTGTGGGTATTGGATCTGAAGTCCAGTGTGCGTCCACTGTATATACATTTTAATGCTATCTGCTCACAGCACATTGAATATCCAAGGGTGATCCAAGCCTGTTCCTGTTGTATTCATTTAAAGAAACAGCGTTTTTACAATACAAATACCACTTCAATTTTGGTTGCTCAATTCTTTTGCGCAATTTACATCCAGGGGTTATTTAAGCGATGTTCTGCTGTTGTGGTCACTAAAAAAACCCGTCTTTTTCACCGCCAAAAAAGACATTTTTCCTGTAGCATAATTCATAACCGAAGGTTAATTACAAGTTTTTCTCTTGTTGTGTACCGTAAAATACACGCCATTGTAACACGCTACAAAGCTGGTAGTTTTTGGCTGCCTCAATTCTTTGCGCAATTTACATCCAAGGGGTTAATAAGCGTTGTTCTGCTTTTGGTCTAAAGAACCTCTTTTCACACCAAAAATAATTTTTCCTGTAGATAATTCAAACTGAAGGTTAATTACAAGTTTTCTCTTGTTGTGTAGCTAAATACACGCTGTAACACACTACAAAGCTGTAGTTTTTGGTTGTCAATTCTTTTGCGCAATTACATCCAGGGTTAACTAGTATTTTTCTGCGTTGACCAGTAAAAGAAACTTTGTTTTTCACCGCACAGAAGAATTCGTAGCACTACATATCCGAGGTTAAATTAAGCCTGTTTGTGCTTTTAATATTCAGTAAAATACACAGAGTTTTTAAACGGCACATACAAGTCAATTTTTCCTGCCCATTTGTGGAGCGCAATTTCTATCCAAGGGTTACCCAAGCTTCTTAGTGGGTTCATTTGGAGTCAAATACAGGGTGTGTATTTATCATATACAGATATCTTCATCAAACAATGTCTGTACATTTTAGAACAAACAGTATGTCAGACAGAGAGGTTACAGGCTCTTCACATGCGAGTGGCAATGGCACAAACATTCCTGGAGCAGGCCCAGGTCACAGCACATCAAGGGGACGTCGCAGCAGGGGTCACTCAGTGGGCCACAACTGCTGTTGTCATCTAGCGGCCGTGTGTTGACCAGCAACCCAAGGGTTCTTGATTGGTTGACTAGGTCATCCACTTCCTCCCAGATGACATCTGACAAGCCCAGCCAAAAGTCGGTGGGATCGTCAGACACAACCCTTAGTTGACATGGCCCGGGAGTGGGTCAGCGGCCCACCTGTCCTCAACCTGCCTCTGTCCCATCAGGTTCCCACAGCCAGATATCTACTATGTGGTATGGGCTCAGCGCCACTATATAGCGAGGATGAACAATTTGAGGAGGGCAGCCAGCAGCTACTTGGCAGCGACGAAATGGGGCCAATATCCCCTGCTAACGTTGGGACCAGTTGGCACCACGGCCCTGCGTCAACACATGCAGCGTCACCATCCAGTTGCCTGGGAGAAAAGTGGCTCAGATGTGGTGGTCCATCCTGCCGCAGCAGCAGCAGCAGCGGCCAGTGGCACGCATTCCATTGTAGCCAGTCAAGGCTCCACCCCCTCTGCAGAAGGGAGCTTTTTCTCTTTGCCATCCTTTCCCGGTCCAGATGCAACTGCTCCTCGCTACTCATGGCGCCAGCAGTCATTCAGCGAGGCGATTGCAAAGAGACAACAGTATGCGTTCAACCATCCTAAGGTGCAGCAGCTGACCGTGCTCCTGTCCATGTTGTTGGTACTGCAGTCCCTCCCTTTCCAAATGGTGGACTCTGCAACATTCAGAAAACTAATGGCTTGTGCCGAGCCGAGATGGAGAGTTCCAAGCCGTAATTTATTTTCCAAAAAGGCAGTACCAGCACTTCATAAATATGTAGAACAGAAAGTGGGCCAGTCCTTGAGCTTATCGGTTTGTTCCAAGGTGCACGGCAGCGCGGACGTCTGGAGCTGTAACTACGGTCAGGGCCAGTACATGTCCTTTACGGCCCATTGGGTGAATGTGCTTCCTGCCCAGGCACACCAACAACTTGGACAGGAGACGCCGCTTTCTCCTCCACGTTGTCAAACTGCGGCTCCTGCGCCAATGTCCGCCTCCTCCTCCACCACCACCACCATCTCAGCCTCCACAAGTACTGCTCCATCATACCACATGTGTAGGGCACAGCGGTGTCACGCAGTTCTACACCTGGCTTGCCTCGGCGAACGAAGTCACACAGGGGAGGAACTGCTCCGCGTCATGCAGCAAGAAATCGATGTGTGGCTTTCTCCGCGCCAACTGCAAATCGGAACCATGGTGACGGACAATGGGAGGAACATGGGGACCGTGCTGCACTGAGGAGGGATGGTCCATGCGCCCTGCATGGCGCATGTGTTCAATCTGGTTGTGAAAAGGTTCCTAAAGTCTTTTCAGAAGATTCTGATAATGGCCAGGAAACTGTGCATGCACTTCATCCATTCCTACAAAGCCAGGAACACCCTCCTCGAGTTGCAGCGGCAGATCGGCCTCTGATATGCGATGTTTCCACCCCTTGGAATTCCAGCCTGCACATGTTGGACCGACTGTATGAACAGAGAAAGGCCATTAACGATTTTTTGATGATCCAGGTGGACAGGAGTACTCCCCTGTGTAACTTTGATGTCAGCCATTGGCAGCTCATGCGTGACACCTGCCGTTTGTTGAGGCCATTCGAGGAGGCCACGTTTTTGTCAGTCGCCAGGACTACGGGATGAATAACGTCATTCCACTGCTTCATGTCCTGGAACAGATGCTGAAAAATCTGTCTGGGCAGGGGACTGGAGACGTGGCGACTACATTTCGCGGCCACATGAGTCCGGTGGGGACTGAAATGGAGGAGGAGGAGGAGGACATTGGAGCAGAGGCTTTGTCTGGTGAAAAATGTGTGGATTTTCTACCCAGGTGACAAGAGAGGAGGAGCAGGAGCAGCTGGAGGAGGTAGATGGAGATGAGGAAGACGAGGCAGATGAACCGCAAGCACCGTGGCAGTATACAGTGGAGATGGAGGCAGGGAGCCACTCGGAGTCACTTGTGCAGATTGCCAGCAGCATGCTGATTTGCCTGGCTAGTGACAGCCGAATAGTCAGCATCCGTCAGAGGGATGACTTCTGGCTCTCCACCCTATTGGACCCTCGCTAACGGTCAAAAATAGGAGCCATTTTACCAGCTCTTGAGAGGGAGCCCAAACTCAAATACTATAGGGAAATCCTTCGTAGTCAGTTGGCCGCTGCCTATGTCCCTCCTCTGACAGGTCTGACCGGGGGGGGTTCTTCAGCACTCACGTACTACTGCCGCGGCTGCTGGGGGAAGGTGGGGGGGTAGGAGCAGTACCAGCTCCATCAGCAGCAACCTAAGTCTGGAGTCACTGATGAGCAGCTTCCTTCACCTGCCTAGTGAGGAGGGCAGTCGCCAGCAGCAGCAGCAGGACCTGGAGCAGTCCCTGAACCAACAGGTGGTGGCCTACTTGGACAGCACTCTGCCACCCCAGTTAGAAGATCTGCTGGACTACTGGGCAGCCAAACTGGATGTGTGGACGCAACTTGCCGAGTTTGCAGTGGAGAAGCTGTCCTGCCCGGCCAGTAGTGTGGCATCAGAGCGGGTGTTCAGTGCGGCGGGGGCCATCGTTACCCCAAGGAGAACCCGCTTGTCCACGGGAAATGTGGAACGACTGACCTTTGTCAAGATGAATCAGGCGTGGATCGGCCAGGATTTCCACACACCAATGCCTTAGGCGTCAGACTGCATCAGCCATGATGCCTCACCCAAACTGAGAAATGAGTCTGGGTTAAAACTACCTGCCTCAGCCACTATTTTCTGAGCCACCCGCCTGATGCCACACATCTGCTGACAGTGTCTCCATCTGCCATCAACCATCTTTACCAGGGACTGGTATTGCCACCCACCTCCACACTCGGTCATTGTGCCACTTTATGACCTCATGCTGCTGTTGCTGGTGCCGTGACATCCACACTGTGTCATTGTGCCACTCTCTGACCTCATACTGTTGCTCCTGCCGCCGTCACCTCCACTCTCTGTCATTGTGCCACTCTGTGGCCTACTCCAGTTTTTGCCACCTCCAGAATGTCATTGTGCCACTGTCTGACCTCATGCTGCTGCCACCGTCACCTCTACTCTCTGTCATTGTGCCACTCTGTGGCCTACTACTGTTTTGCCACCTCCAGAAAGTCATTGTGCCACTGTCTGACCTCATGCTGCTGCTGCCGTGACCTCCACACTGTGTCATTGTGCCACTCTGTGGCCTACCCCCTTTTTTGCCCCCTCCAGAATGTCATTTTTCCCACTGTCGACCTCATTGTGTGGGCTGTGCCGTGCCTCCACACTGTTCATTTTCCCACTCTGGGGCCTACCCCGTTTTGCCACCTCCAAAAGTCATTGTACTTCTTGACCCATGCGCGTGGCTGCTGCCCCCAAAAATCTGTATGATTTTGCCACCTGACTCTCAGCTTGTTTTTTTTTCCAGCGGGGGCGCTCCATACTTTATTGGTACATTCCCGTTAGATTTTTGGTCATTTTGGGCCCTCTTAAGTGCCCAGGGAATTTTATAGGGAAGCGATTCTAAAGCGGCGGGCAGTCAGGGTGTCTACTAAAACACAACATTGTATAAAGCCCAAACCCAAGCTCCCCTCGCTTTTTAAGCATGGCACAACGTTCAAAACAGCCCCCGGGCAGGTCTGTGCACCCTGGAAAACGTTTTTTAACTGATTGTCCTAAAGAAATTCCCAATTTAATTTGCCCGGGAAATTCGGGGAGGGGCCCGAATCGTTTTTTGAGAAATTCCCATCCTGTCAAGACATAATTTTTTAGCCTTCAAATGTAAAGATTTTAAACCATCAGGCTGAAGTCTGGAACATTGTGACAAACTAAAACCTGGCCGTAAAATTGCAAAGGTTCTTTTATCCATCTTTTTTTGGGGAGCTTTTAAAAAGATGTTATCACGTGAATTTTACAGCCACTCCCATTTCCCTGTCAGGCTGGGGGTGGTTTTCAGCGTGAGGGCATATTCCTACAGCCGTTTCAGTAAATGAAGTTTAGATTTAAAAGGGTAGTGTACGTCTAACGCCTAAAGGTTTAAAAATTTGTCTAATGTGAAAACCGGTTTTGGGGATATTCTCGGGGTCATCGCGAGAGATGGTGCATTGGAAGACCACACCAGGGAGTGAAGTCTAAGGGGCCCCTGATCCTCACTGGAGCCCCCCACAAGGCTGGACGGACTTAGCTGCAGGGAACCCCCCCCCCCACACCCCCCCCCCCCTGGCATGACTACTTGCGGTGACAGCCGAAGCCCGAGGGAGGAAAGCAGAAAGGGCAAAGGTGACAATAACAGGGGGTTGCGAGCCCCAGGCGGGGTGTGACTGGCATTGGCGTAACAGATACAGATAACGGTGGGGTAATGCAAAGGGAAAAAGAGTACAGGAACACTGAAACCAGGACGTCCGTAAACACAGTTAACAGGTACAGGTAACAGACAGCAAGCAGCCGTAACCACAGGAGACTGCAAAGGCTTTTCAAGATGGTAAACAGGCAGGAAGTACTTGGAAACCAGTGAGAATGGATAAAGTTCTCAGTGGAACCAGATTTCAGAATAGCAGGGACTTGAAACATGAAGCCAGAAGCAGATGTGAGATTGACCGGTATGATCAGATGAAAACAGAAGCGTCTTCACCCAGGGTAGCCTCACCCACAATAATTAGGCACAGGGGTTTAGGGTCGCAGTCGAGCCGAAGGGGGATTTTTTAGAAATGCCAGCATGCCTGCAGGACAGTTCAACGCGCCAAAAAGTGTGTTCCTCCTGCATTATATGAACAATGTCCACCTGCATAGGATCATCTTGAAGAAACACAGGTTCTGGATGAGGGAGACTTGAGAAGACAAGGCGAGGAAGAAATGTGAGGCTGCTGAAGCTTTCTCTGAAAAATGTATGTCAATTCTATTAGCTGGAGCGATAAGGTCATCCAGGGAGGTTGGTAGGTCACAATCAGACAGCTCATCCTTGATCTGCCCAGCGAGCTCAGAGGCCAATGTGTGGAACTGAATGGCATATTGTCCCACCGTGGATCGCCTTGTCTGAAACGGAGCAAAGAAGTTGCAGTAGAGGTATTGCGCCCAGGCTGTTCAAAGATTTTATGGAAGACGCACAAGAATTCCTGAAGATCCACTGCAGGGCCCCTAAATTCCCGAGGGGTATTCCCCCCAAAACTTCACTAGAGCAGCTGATGATGAAAAACCTTTTGGGTTGATCAACGGGAACGGTGTGCTGGACCCTCAAAAGGTGGTGTTTCTGTTTTTACAAAAATCAGCGTAGTCTTTGGGTCACCATGTTTAAAAAAATGGCAGAGGAAGTGTGGGCGGGCCAGAGGCAGAGCTACTACAAGTTCAGGTATAGACGTGGCCTCAAAGGGGGACAGCAAAAGGAGAAACATCTGAAAAAGTTTCTCCCGATGGCGAAGATTATACTGCCCTTGGTGTGGGAGGGATCGGCGGATTCTATGGTCAGTTTGTACTGCAATGGTGGAAGTTGAGTATATGTAGATACAGACCACGCCAGGGAGCAGATTCTAAGGGGCCCCCCGGTCCTCACCAGAGCCCCCCACAAGGCCGGATGGACTTAGCAGCAGGGAACCACCAGGTCTCTAACCCTGGCGTGGCTACTTACAGCCGACGTGCCAGACAGAGGGAAAAGGAAAAAGGGAGAGGTTTACGTTCACACGCAATCAACCGTGGTATTGGCAAAAACCAGGCAGGTAGTAATGGGGGGACACGGAATGCAGTACAGAAAACGGCGTAAAAGCGGCAAATGTCAGGGAACACTGGACCAAAGTCAGTAAACGCAGGTAACAGGTACAGATAGCGGACAGCAAGCAGAGGTCAGGATCAATGTGGGAACATCAACAAACTGATCCAGAGCACAGGCAGGAAGTTCCTTAAGTCCCAAGTGAACTGGGGCGCTTGTGCACGTGGGACACTGGTAGCAGCGAGGACTGGAGCGGGGAAAGGTGAGCACACACAAGTTGGGTAATCAAGCTCCAGTGCTAGAGGTAAGTCTCAGCAGGGAGTGACTCACCCGCAATAATAATAGAGCAATAATAGAGAGCAGAGAGGTGGTTGGTAACCTAGAGAAACTTGTATACACTAGCATTAGGTAAAATCATCTTTCTATCGCAAACAAAGCAAAAATCCAAACAGCAATGTATTTGGTAATAGTCTTCAATTACCTTTCCCTACTTGTTAAAAGCTAATCACTGTGGTGAGAAAATCCCTTTAGTCACTATATCTGGGCACAGTAAGCAATACTTCCATTTTCTCTGAAAGAGGTTGTCTCACCATGTTGTTTCCAAGAGCTACAGCCAGTTTTAGGCTCCCACTTCCTGTTTAGGCTGTGGACAGTTCTACAGCAGTGACTGGCATATCAGCTGTGCTATCCCTAGCTATTCCTGTCAGAGGAATATTAGTGATGGAGGTTTCTAAACAACATTGCACAAGGTTACAGAGCTATTAAGGGTTAAAGTTTGTAAGTAACACAGATAAACAAGCTTCTGTGCTGCTGAAAACACACAGCAGGGAGTGAAAT
>JAODAL010004243.1:0-117500 GCA_025379985.1 Phyllomedusa bahiana | reverse complement strand
AAAAATTTTTTAGAAAAAGGATTAACACCCTTTTGGGGCCCCCTCAACTTAAATTGGAAAAAACCTTTAAAAAACCAAGAGGACGTCCCAAAAAGAAAAAAATTTAAAAAAAAACCTTTATTTTTCAACAACAATTTTTTCACTTTTTACATCGTCTAAAAATTTTTAACTGTTTAAAAAATTTCCCAAAAACGTTAAAATTTTTTGTTTTAAAAAAATCCAGGGGGAAATTGGTGCTGTGAAAAAAAATTTTTTTTCCAAAAAAAAAAAAAATTAAACTTTAATTACAAAATAAAAAAAAATTTTTTTAAATTTTCCAAAACCAATTTTTTGTTTTTTTCCTTTCAAATTTTAAATTTTTTTAAATTAAAATGAATTTCAGAAAAGTTATGTTTAAAAACATTAATTTAAATTATTTAAATGAACATTAAAAATTTCAAAGGTTTACTTTGTTTTCAAACCGTTTTAGGGACTCTATTTTCCCTTTCCCTTTGGGGGTATCCTTTAAACCATTTTTTTACAAAGGTTAAAAAAAAATTTAAAAATTTATAATTTTTTTGAAAAAATTTTTTAATTGGGGGGCCCAAAAAAAAATTTTTTGGGGTCTTCTTTGCTGGATTTCTCATTTGATAATGTTCCAAATGTTTTTTTGGAGGGGGCCCCCCAAAAAAAACCCCGCCAAAAGCTTGATGTTTTTTTCCATTTCTTTTTTGAACTTTTTAAGGTTTTCAAAAAAAGGAAAATTTTGGGAAGGGGGTTTTTTTTTTAAAAATCAATATGATGCTCAGTACTGATAAAGCCCTTTTCCATATTCCTTATTACACTTTTCCATATTGCCTTGGTACCTTTTAAATTAACTTTGGCCCAGAGAAACAGCGGGTTTTTGAATTAACTGATGACGTTTTTCTTTCCCCAAAAACGTTTTTAAAAGTATTTTTTTGATTTTACAGAAATGGTATCCTTTATTTTTTGGGGCATACTGAGCCCATGAAGTGATTTGCATGACTGAATCATGCTTCTTTTTAATGCAGTGCCACCTGAAGACCAACGGAATACAAACAAAATAATGTCACAGGGCCTTGTCCTTGAGCATGTGGTTTTTTTCCCGTTCCTGAAATTTTTGATTTTATATCCTGTGTGTTTGGAATTCTAAATTTTCTTGAAACTTTTCATAGAGGGAAAATTTTTTTAAAAATGTTTCACAATTTTTTGGGCAAAAATTTTTTACAGTTTTGTGAACATTGAATCTTTGTTCTGAGAGATTGAATCCCAACAACCTTTTTACACAAGAATTTTGGGTTTTGTTGAAATTGACCTTAGCTATTTTTCATTAGTATCACTTTCTTTTTCAGCCTCTTATTAACCCTGTCCCAATGATTTTGAGATGTGTGCCATCAATTTCTAAAGGATTTAATTGTTTCAAATGAAATGGAAAAATGATTAACTTTCAACTTCTGATCTGTGTTCTGTTTCAATAAAATATGGTAATAACAAATTTTCAAATTATTGCAATCTTGCTTAATTTAAATTGTACACAGCATCCTAACTTTTTTGAGAACAATGGTTGTACAAACTAGTATTACATTTTAGTTGTTCGTCTAAAGGGTTTCAAAAAACACACACAAAAAAATTTATTTTTAGCATAAGAAATTTTTAAAATTAATTTTTTATCCATTGGCATCCCAAAAATTTTTTTTAATGAATAAATTTTTAAAATTGTGATCAAAAAGGGTTTTTGGATTTTTAAAGGTTTCATCATGTTGGGTTGGGTTTCAAAAGTGATTATCAGATCAATTAGATGATATGGACTCAAAAAAACTGAAGAAAAAAAGCAAAGAGGTTAAATGAAGTAGAGAAATTTTTTTATAAGGCTAGATGGGGAAAGCTTAGATATCCATCTAAATAAAAAACCGGGTTTTTCCCCAAAGTAAGACAGGTCTTACATTTTTTTTACCCCCAAAAATCCCCCCTTGTCTTCTTTTTTGGGTATTCTTATATTGGCAGTATATGGCCCCATAGAGGGAATGGCAGGTTTGTCCCCCCCTAACAGATTTAGGCAGGGGTATGGCCCATAGGAGGTATTTGGGCCCCATGGCAGGTTAGGGCAGGTGTAGGCAGGGTATGGGCGGTTGTAGGCAGGGTTGGGAGGTATAGGGAGTGTAGGCAGGTATAGGCAGCTAAAGGGGGTTAGCAGCTTTAGAAGGTATAGGCGCTGTACAAAAATTCAAAATAAAAAAAAAAAAAAATCACTTACCCGGATCCCCCGTTTCCTTCTTTCCCCCCGCTTCGGCTTGCCTATCTTCTTGCCGAAGGGGGTGACCTCAGACCCCGCCCCAGGTGATGACACACCCTGCCCGGCCGGGGGTCCCGGGCGCCCCGAGGGCTGCGGTGCCCGGGGGGCCGGGGGAGACGGGGCGTGCTTTGGCCCCCCATTGGTTTCCCCCATTATATGCGCTCCCGGGGGAGTGATATGGTGAAGGAATCGGACATTTCCCGGGGCCAGCGCGCGCCCCCGGGCCTGTGCGCTGTATCGGGATTCCTATTTTGGGTCCCTGAGGGCCGCTATGCTGAAACGTCCCCCGTCGGCGCAGGGGGCCCTCGCAGGCTCGGGCCAGAAAAACGTACAGTTTCACGTTTATTCGGGGGAGTCTTACTTAGTGACCTCCTAAAAAATCCCCCTACGTTCTTTGGGGGGGTTTACTATCCCGGGGAAAACACTGGTAGTAAATTCTGCATAGGGAATAAAAGAAACAGATAAGTCTTTTTCTATTAAATTCAAAAGGGGTGAGGTATCTTATTAGAGAGAAGTACCATGGCAGTGTGTGGAGATTTACCACCTTTACATGAAGTTCAAGGGTTCCAGCTATTTCCCATAAGCCTTTTAGAATATTGAATTCAAGGTTTTATGCTAGAAAATCTAATGGGGGTACAAAAAAGCTTGTAGCAAAAAATGAAATGTGACCCCCAATTAAAGGAGTACCCTTTCAAATGTTTACTAATGGACCCAATGTTCATTAGTAAACGCCTTTGATTTTCATTAGCTTTTGGGGTTTCTTTTACAAAAGGGGACACTAAAGGAAATTTATAAACTTTAGAAAAAGGAGATATAAATGCTGTTATGCCATTGTTTTTTAAGGGAGGTTCATTTTGGCTGTCTTATTAACTTAACCAAACTTCATGTATAGTCATTTATTTTATGGCAATAGAACAGAAGTTCGGGTGGTATCCATGTTTCAGAAGTTTTTGCCCACTAACTTTAACCCAACCCTAACTGATAATAATATATTTCTAGCAATAGATCCATGGGTGGTCACAGTCTTGCAGTTATATCAAGGCGGTCTAAAATTGGCCTTATATACATATTTGAAAGAAGACTTATAAAAAATAAATGTTTATTACAAAGTTTCCCAAAAAATCAAAGTGACTTTAAGCTGGAGGTTTTAGTGACATTAGTTTTCTTTTGTAATAATAGATGTGATCCACAAAGGATTTCACAATGATATATTTTCCTAACATTTATATTCAAAGTCAGGAGACAAATATTTTTTCTATGGAAAAATGTCCTTTTGGGAGGGGGGCTTAGGGAAACTTTAGGTTTGCTTCCCTTTGACCCCAAGGTGATGAAAAATAACTTATACATTTGAAAAAATGCTGTCTTTTAAAATCTCGAACCCCATAAAAAGCTTTTTTGTCATTCCCCGTGGGACTTTGCCCAGGAAAAGGCTTGAGCACCAAAAAATTTTACCATAAATTTTTTACTTGAATCTGGAGATCACTGATAAATTCCTGATATCGCTGGACAACAGCTAGAAACAAGGGTCTGTGGAAAGAGAGATGAAGATCAAAAGAGGATACAATGAGTGGCTGTGAGGCACATGGCAATAAATCATTTAAAGTATCATCGTTCCCCCATCATGGGGTTTAAAAAAAACTTTCTCCAAATACTGCAAAACCAAAATCCTTATAATCAGGATGTGTTGGCATTTGAAATCATTAATGTTGCAGTTAATAAACAGGTCAGTATAAGATAACAACCAATTTAACCACTTCAGGACACAGTTATTTCAGGCCTAGAGGACACAGCAATTTATATATTACATTGTTTTCATCACTGCATTCTGAGAGACAAAACTCTTAGTTTTTCTTTCAAAGTAACAGTGTAAGAATATGTTTTCTGTGCATCTCCTTCAAATAAAATCTTTTACATTTTATTGATGCATTCTCTTAAAAGAGGGGAACATACAGGATAGTGGCTTATGGGTTTGCTATGAATGAGAGCATTTTCCCTTTAAACACATAAGCTATTACTCTGTATTTAATGCATCAATAAAGTTTAAAAAGATTCCATTTGTATGAGATGCTGGATTTTCTACTATAGTCACTTATATGAAACGAAGTCGGTGCTTGTAAAAACAGTGATACTTGTTTCTTTATTGTAAACTTCCATATGAGACATAAAAACCGTTACTTTCCAGCAACATGCCTTCACTTTAGAACAAAATTAGGTATGCTCAAGTGTAAGAGCGCAGCTCCATTATATCGTTCAGAGAAACTTCTTCACACACTCGTGCAACCGGGCAGGACAGATGTGCCGATGTGACGTTTTGGGGGACTCCTCCCCTTCCTAAGGCATCAGGATTTTCTACTATAATATGCTCCTGTGAGTACCTCTAGGTTTCCTTGGGTCTTTTCAGTAATATTGTATGAAGCTAAATCCCAACTTTTCAGTTATTTGCTTTGCAGTTACATGTTTTAATTGTAACGGCAGTGGAAGTGGATCCGCTGGGCCACCGCAAGCGATGGTGGAAGCCCACGCCAGGGAACGGAATCTAAGTAGAACCCGGTATTCACCAGAGCCCGCCGCAAAGCGGGATGGACTTGCTGCGGCGGAGAACTACCAGGTCTTTTTCCACTGGCGGGACTTGTTTGCGGTGGTTGCCAAGGATAAGCGTGGTACAGAATGTGAGGCTGGGGCGTAGTCAGGGACAGGCAAAAGGTCGGGAAACAGGCGGCAGTGGTTCGGGGTCAGGAAAAGGGGACGAGACGGGCGGGTACACGGTAAGGCAACCAAGGGTCGAAACGCGTTCTCTAAAGGGCCTCAGGGCCACTAAAGATCCGGCAGAGGGCTGCGGAGGAGGAGCCAATTATATAGGGGTCAGTGGCCGGCAATCAGCCAATTACCGGCGAAACTGGCCCTTTAAGAGGGGAAGGCTGGCGTGCGCGCGCCCTGGAGAACGGGAGCGGCCCGGAAACCCGGCAGAGCGCGCCAGGAGTCGGGAGCGGGGCCGGGTAAGTTCATACACGCCGGGGGACGGGCGCGCACCGGGACCGGGTCACGGACCGTGCCGCCACTCGCCCGCGGCACACGAGTGGGGGTCGGGGAGAGAGCGCGCCCGCAGCCCGGGACACGGTCTGCGGTGCCGCGCGTTACAGTACCCCCCCCTTAGGCCTCCCCTCTTCCCAGCCGGAGGAACCTCAGATGATTTGGGACGGTCCAGGATGTTGTCCTCCGGCTCCCATGACCTTTCCTCGGGCCCGAACCCCTTTCCCACTCGATGAGAAAGTACGTTTAAACCCCTGGACACCTTCATATCCAGATCTCCTTCACGTGGAATACGTCAGTAGATCCGCCACAGGGGAAGGAGGGGCAGCCTTAACGAAAAAACGGTAAGGACAAGGGTTTGAGAAGCAACACATGAAAGGAGTTCGGGAAAACGCGGGGAGGGCGGGAGCCGGAGTTTATGGGCCAACGGGTTTAACTTTCTGAGCACCTCAAAGGGCCCTATGTAGCGGGACCAATTTGTAGCTTGGGATTTTAAAGCCTGACATACTTGGCAGACAGCCAAACTTTATCGCCAGGAGGAAAAAACTGGGGGAGGGCTCCTTCTCTTATCCGCCTGAGCTTTCATGCGTGCCGAAGCACGGAGCAAAGACTGGCGGGTCAGGGCCCAAATAGTCTCCATGTCGCGGACCAGTGTATCTACAGCAGGAACTGGACTGAGAGGGCAGTGGGAGAGGAGGGCGGGGGTGCAGGCCGACACAATATAGAAAGGAGAGGCCCCCGCTGACTCGGAATCTAGGGAATTGTAGGAAAATTTCCCTGCCCAGGGGAGTGGGTTTCAGCCCAAGTCATTCTGGCGTGCCGAGACAAAGTGGCGCAAGTAGGTCCCCGGGACCTGGTTCCCCCTTTTTCTACTTGGCCATTTGTCTGGGGGTGATAGGCCGAGGAAAAATCGAGCTTAACCTGCAACGGGGAAACAGAGGGCCCGCCAGAATTTGGAGACAAACTGGACTCCGCGGTCAGAGAAAAATTTGCGGGGCATCCCGTGTAGGCGAAAGATGTGGTGAAAAAATAGGTTAGCCAGGCCCCGGGGCCGGGGGCAGACCCGTCAGTGGGACAAAGTGAGCCATCTTAGAAAAACGATCTGAAAAACCACCCAAATCACGGTGTTACCAGAGGATGGGGGAAAAATTCGGTTATAAAACCCAATCGCCACATGCGACCAGGGGCTAGTGGGGTATGGGCAGGGAAGCAGGAGCCCGACTGGCCTGTGACAAGGTTGTTTTGTTACGGGCACAGGTGACACAGGCCTCAACAAATTCCTTAACGTCCCTAGCGAGGTCCGGCCACCAGTTAGAACCGAGAGATAAGGAGATGGGTTTTCCGGGGCGCCGGGAAATGTCCAGCACCAACGAGCAATGCCCCCACTTCAGGATCTGTCAAAGGGAGTGCGGGGCCCACGTATGTCTTCCAGGGGGGGACATTCCGGAGGTTGACAGGGGCAGAGAGGATAAGACGCTCCGGGGGTATTAAGTGCTCCGGGTTTGTTTCTTCTCCGACCACATCTGAAGCGCGAGATAATGCATCCGCCTTCACATTCTTTTCCGCCGGACGGAAGTGGATTTGGAAACCCAAATCGGGAGAAAAAGATGGCCCATCTAGCCTGGCGTGGATTGAGTCGCTGGGCCGTTTTGGAGGTACTGGAGGTTTTTGTGGTCAGAATAGATACTGATGGATGCCGAGCACCCTCCAGAAGATAACGCCATTCTTCCGGGGCTGGGCTGATGGCTAACAACTCCCGGTCTCCGATCGTATAGTTCCTTTCCCGCGGGGAAGGTTTTAGAGAAGAGCCGAAAGGTGACTGTTTTCCCCGTTGGCCCCTTTTGCGTGAGGAACGCACCGACCCCGACCGACGAGGCGTCTACTTCAAGTGCAAACGGCTTAGAAGGGTCCGGCCGTGACAGGATAGAAGCGGAGGCAAAGGCAGACTTCAAACTCGAGAAAGCTTCCTCGGCCTCGGGTGGCCAGCTTCGTGGATTAGCATTCTTTTTCGTGAGCGCCACAATGGGTGCCACCCGTGTGGAGAAGTGTGGGATGAACTGCCGGTAATAATTACAGAATCCCAGGAAAGCGTTGTATAGCCCGAAGACCAAAAGGGCGAGGCCATTGCAGGACGGCAGACAGCTTGGGTGGGTCCATCTGCAACCCTTGGTACCGAGATAATATATCCAGGATGGGAGGCTGGTCTGGGGAAAGATGCACTTTCCCAACTTAGCGTATAGGCGGTTGGCCCCGGGGGCGCCTCGAACCTGGGGACGTGAACACGGTGAGCTCCAAGTCAGACGAGTAGACCAAAAGTCATCCAGGTATACTACGACACAGTATACAAGAGATCCCTGAAGATTTTCGTTCACGAATTCCTGGAAGACGGCTGGGGCATTACAAAGGGGCCCAATGGATGCCAAGTATTCGAGTGGCCGTCCCCGGTGTTAAAAAACCGTCTTCCCCTCATCGCCCTCCCGGATGCGGATGAGATTATAGGCTCCCCTAATCCAATTTGGAGAAGATTTTCGGGACCCTGAAGGTGATCAAGAGCTCAGGAATCAAAAGGCAAAGGATACCGATTTTTCAAACCCTGATCTTATTGAGACCCCGATAATCAATGCAGGTCGCAGGGTGCCGTCCTTCTTTTCACGAAGAAGAATCCCGCCCCCGCGGGAAGGAGGATCTCCGTATGAACCCCCTTTTGGAGGTTCTCCCGAATATAAACGACATGGCTTGAGTCTCGGGAAGGGACAGGGGATAGACTGACCTCGGGGAGACGGTACCAGGCAGTAGGTCGAATCGGGCAGTCATAAGGCGATGAGGAGGAAGGATCTCCGCTTCTTTCTCCGAGAAGACATCGGCGAACCCCTGATTAATCGACAGGCAGGCCGGCCAATAGTTTTGCGGGGGTTTGTGCGAGAGTCGGTAAGCACCGGGGGGGTGCCACCAGGCAACGGCTCAGGCAGTTGGGCCCCCAGCGAGTGATTCACCCGACGTCCAGTCTAGCATAGGAGAGTGGAGTCGCAGCCACGGAAGTCCGAGAAGAAGCGCCGAAGAGCGTGGCAACACGTAGAAGGCGATCTTCTCCTTATGTAGGACTCCCACGTGAAGAGACAGAGGCTTGGTGACAAACTGTATAGTGTCGCTTAGCAGCTCGCCGCTGACCGAGGAGATGACCAGGGGTTTTTCCAACCGGACCACCGGAGCGGTGAATAAAGTTCCCGGCAGAGCCAGAATCCAGGAAGGCGGAGGTCCGGAATGAGAGGCCAGCATCAGTCCCGACTTGAACAGGCAACATCATGCGTGGAGAGGAGGAATTTGCACCCAGGGACGCCTCTCCCACGAACCCTAGGTGCGGGAGTTTCCCGGACGTTTTGGACGTTGGGGACAATTCCTCCGGAAGTGCTCAGGACTGCCGCAGTAGAGGCACAGGTTGCCAGAACGACGCAGGGCCAGTTCTTGCTCTGAGAGATGTACCTTGTCGACCTGCATGGGCTCCTCAATAGGGAGTGGTGCGGATTGCGTAGGTTGTCTCTGGAACACGGGAGCCAGGTGAGGATACCGGCGTGGACGTGCCCCATCTCGTTCTTGCCGGGCTCCTCTCGTCTCTCGGCGAAGCGCATTTCAATTTCGGTAGCCAACGAAATTAACCCGCTGAGAGAGGACGGAAAGTCTCTTGCGGCCGCACATCCTTAACTACCCGAGAGACCCCTTTGAAGGTGGCGCACAGGGCAAACCTCGTTCCATGATAACTCTGAGGCTAGTGTGCGGAAACTGCACTGCGTAGCTCCCACCGACGAGTTTTCCCTGGCACAGAGTGAGGAGGGCAGTCTCGGCAGAGGATGCCCCGGGCCGGTTCCTCAAAAACGCTGCGGAACTCCTGGGGAAGGACTGCAGACCGATGTCACAGGGTCGTTGCGATCCCACAGAGGTGTGGCCCATGCTAAGCCTTCCCGGAAAGCAGGCTGACCACGAATGCCACTTTGGAACGCTCCGTAAAGGGGAAATGGTCCGCCATTAATTCAATGTGCATTGAGCACTGGGTGATGAAGCCTCGGCCCCTGCTGGAGTCCCCCTTTAAACTTGGACGGGTAGCGGGAACCGAAGCTTGGGACCCACCGTTGCGGATGGAGCGGCGGGAGGCGGTGTAGCCACAGGTGGGTTGGGGCAGCGGCTGGTTCGCCAGAAGTTGCTGTAACATGACGGTCAACTGGTCCAACTGTTTGGCCTGTTGCGCAATTTGACGTGACTGTTGCGCGACGGGCTGCGGCAAGGTCCGCTTCACCAGGCAAGGCACCTTGGCGGGAAACCATGGCCGGATCTTACTGTAACAGCGTGGAAGTGGATCCGCTGGGCCACCGCAAGCGATGGTGGAAGCCCACGACAGGGAAACGGAATCTAAGTAGAACCCGGTAATTCACCAGAGCCGCCGCAAAGCGGGATGGACTTGCTGCGGCGGAGAACTACCAGGTCGTTTTTCCCCTGGCGGGACTTGCTTGCAGTGGTTTGCCAAGGATAAGCGTGGTACAGAATCGTGAGGCTGAGGCGTTTGTCAGGGACAGGCAAAAGGTCAGGACAGGCGGCAGAGGTTCGTGGTCAGGAAACGGGAACGAGACGGTCTGGTACACGGTAAGGCAAACAAGGGACGAAACGCTTTCTCTAAAGGCTCAGGAGGCACTAAAAATCCGGCAGAGGGCTGCCGGAGGAGGAGCCAATATATAGGGTTTAGTGGCCCGGGAAATCAGCCAAAATTACCGGCGCATGGCCCTTTAAGAGAGGGAAGGTGGCGCGCGCGCGCCCTAAGAGAGGGAGCGCGCCCGGCAGCCGTGCAGAGCGCGCCAGGGGTCAGGGGCCGGGCCGGGTAAGTTCATACACGCCGGGGGGTCAGGCGGCACAGGGGCCCCGGGGTCAGGGACCGTGCCCCACCACCCCCGGGCCCACACGAGTGGGGGTGGGGGGAGAGAGCGGGGGCCCGCAGCCCGGAACGGTCTGCGGTGCCACGCGTTAAAATTAAAAAGAGCATTTAGGGGTGACATTCAAGCCCCATTGGAAAATTTTCCTTACTTTTTTCAAGGGAAAGGGGAAAATTTTAAAGAAACAAAAAAAATCCTTGCTTTATCAACATAATCCCCGGGGAAACCTAAAAGTGAAACCCCCCGTTTTGGGTATAAGTCCGGGTTTGGGACTCAAAAAAATTTTGGGTTTTTGGTTTTAAAAACTTTTGTTTTGAAATAAAACCCGGGAGGTGGCCGGGAATTTTCCATGAAAAACAGCAGAGTTGGCACAACTTTCACCCGGGTTTTATCCCAAGTGAGGAGGGAAGAAATTTACCCAGCCCTTTTGTTTAACGGAAGTGGTGCTTTTTTGGCCAAACACAGCCCTTTTACCAGGGGGGCCGGGCCTTTTCTATTTTCATAAATGCCCCCAATAGTGCTGAAACCTCTTTAGCCACTGTACCCCCCATCTTCACACCCAAATTCCTTCATTCCTGCCCCGGGCTTTAATTTGGGAAATTTGACTCCAGGGTACCCTCCCCAAAATTCGACAGTTTTTGTATGGGGTGATTTGGGACCCCGGGTTAACCCTCTAAATTAGCTTCCACAGCCCCACCCCCTTCACCCTCTGCCAGAGTAATTTAAAAACAGCTCCGGGCTAAAACCAGTCACCTTCCCCGGGCCCGGCTATAGGTTTCTCTGGGCTATTAAAACTTAAACCGGGTTTCCCCTTTTGGGGAGAATTTTTGGGGGGGGGGGGATGGGGGGTAAACCTTGGGGGTCTGCGGGGAATACCAAAAATAATCCTATTTGTTTTTTAATTTTCTTAAAACAACAATGGTTTCCCTTTTTTCCCCTTTTGCCCCTATGGGGAAAATTTTTTGTTTCATTTAAAGGGTCCTGATTAAAACCCAAAGGGATCTGGAAGGGGATAATAAATTAGCCAAGGGTGCCCTGTTTTAAAATATTTTAACCTTTTTTTTACAAAACAAACATTTTTTTAAATCAATCATTTTGTTACCATTTTATAAAAGCCATACATTTTGGATTATTCCATACATGTAGCTGTACAGTGGGGAAAAAAAAGAAAATTTAGTCAGTCCCAAATTTTGTGCAATTTTCTCCCCTAAAAAAGGGAGAGGGGAGGTCTGTAATTGCATCAATTTAGACCTCAACTATGAGGAAAAAATAAAAAACAAAACCTAAAAATTCACTTTTCCCTGTTTTGGGGAAAAGGGAATTTTAAATTTGAAAAATTATGGTGGAAAAAAAGGGGGATTGGGTGGTTTTAATTTAATCTGGGGGTTTCTGTTTTCCGGGGTAGGGATTTAAATTTTGGGGGAATTGAGTAAAGGGGCCCGAATTAATTGGAGGGGGGGTTAAATTTTAGTTTTGAGGGTCTAAGTCAATGGTTTGAATTTATTTTTTGGCTGTGAGTCGAGGTCAGATGGAATCAGAAGAATAATGCATAATTTTTTGTACTCTTCTTTCAAGGTTTCCATCATTTTTTTCCATTCTTTTTGGGGAAAGTTCCCCAAGGCCCTTATTTTGGAGCACATTTTGCCGTGTTTTTTTCACGACATACTGCGTTTAATACGCGGGAAAATGCACCCCAAAATTTTCGGTTCCCCAAATACGGTCACGGGAAAAGCTAAATTTTAAACCCCAAACCCCCCCCGCTCGTACAAAAACGTATGGCCCCACCCGGGGAGTTGCTTAAATTTTTTCCCGCCGAAAAGGGTAATGAATGTCTATGGGGCCGGCAGGCTGCCGCCCCCCACCCTCCTCCCACCCCGCGCACGTATTAGCTCGAGCTCCAGAAAGACACGATGTATTGCGGCGCGTACTGTACATGCCGCGCAATTAAGCCTTTGGTGAAAAATACTCCAATGAACACCCCCCTTTTGGGAAAATTAAACCCAAAAGAAAAAAAAAACTATTTAAAAAGGTACCCTTAATTTAAAATTTTTTCTTGCCCCAAATTACAAAGTTTGGGCCCTGGAATACACATTTTTTTTTTTCTTTCTTAGTTTTGATGCAGTTTTTTTAGCCAAAATGGGTCAAACAGGAAGGAAAAGTATACGTTTCTATCTATACCACTCCTCTAGAATCGACTCTTGCCCTAGGCTCAGAAAACTGAATCAAAACCTGCATGTGATTCCAGCCTAAGGCTATGTTCACACAGCGTATTTTACCCACAGGACACCCTCAGATTCAGTGGGGCTTATCTGTGTTTTGCTGCTGAATGTGACTGTCACAATTTTTTTACATAATGTAGATCTGAATTCCATATTGGTAAAAATATACACTGCAGTTCACAATGTGTAATACAGCACGTATTCCCAATAAAAATAAGTAGTGTGCAGTTTTCAAGCATATTTTATGGGGTTTGGAATACACATGAAAATAATAAGAAGCAAAAAAAAAGCCTAAATGGACCACAAATGTAACATCTTCTAGTTTCATATCACTAGAAAATAGAATAATAAGACCAACCATTGTCATCTGTGTCCGCCAGAGGCATATTCACATTTAATGTGACAGCGCTGAACATGTTTTAACAGGGGGGCGCATTCAGTCACAGTGCCTGGGTAAATACGGGCCCCGGGCCCCAATATAGCCTTTCTTTTTATCTACTCAATTTTCTAACAACAATTTTTTAAATTAAATTAATTACCCTTCAGAAGGGGCTGCCCCCTTATAGAATATGTATCGCAGGGTTTCCTTTAAGACTAGAGACTTTTCCCAATTCCCCTGCCCATTTAAAGGGGTTTTTTTCACCCAATAAAAATTTATTTTGGGGAAACTTGCAAATGAAAAAACAAAATTTTCACCATTCATTATTTTTAAAAATTCTGCACCGTTTTTTTTTTAGCTTCTCCTTTAAAATTATCCCCCGTTTTTTCAGCCGTCTCCTGGGGTAAAGACCAGGAGCGAGAGGGCCCTCCGTCCTGGTCAGGGCATGTTAGAAAAACACCTTCCTCTCAGGCCCGTTTTCTGAGTGTTCAAACCCCAGGTGCTGTTTCTCTATCCCCTCCCCCTGTACTCCTTTGAAAAAAAAAAAATTTGTCCAAAAAGTGCAAATAAAAAAAAAAAAACCTCAAGAGGGAAAGTGCAATTTATATCTCCAAATACAGGCTTTTTGCCTACCTCAGTGTGTCTGGCAACATTGGATTTTTGAAATTTAGGGGGTGCTTCTTGTTTGCCCCCTTCCCTCCCCCTTCCCCCCCCCTCAGCACACGAAAAACTCTCCTCCCCCCGGGCTGGGAGGGAACTTTTTAACAGAAGGGGGGTTTTTCCCCGGGCCCAGATTGCGCTTATGAAAAACAACTTTCACGGTTTTGCTGCTGTGGCCCCCCCGCCTTGCGTCCTCTCCCCCAGAGTCAGGAGACACCAGGGAGAGGGCTTTTCTATGAAATGGTATGGAGCCCGGGTCTGTTTAAGCTGTGTATGCTAATTTAAAAAGAAAAAAGGGGGGGGTGCAAGTGTTCCCCATTAAAACCCCCCCTTGCATACAAATCTTCACGGGCCTCTCCCAAACAACAACAAACAAAAACCCCCTTCTTTTGCTGTCCCCCTCATCAGGGAAAAGACACAGGGTAGCTGTGAAGTGAGTTACTATAATTTACGATGTTCACTAATACAGCAGAAAGGGGGGGATATGAACCGTTTTTCATGCCCCCCTGATCCCGTTCTATTTGCATAGCCCCAAATCCCCAGGAAACATCATATTTTTAGTAACACACTTCACTGCTGTCACTCGTACTGACCCCAATCAACCTCAAACCCTGCTTCCTCAATCTGTTTTTAAGAACAGGGGGGGAAACAGGGGACCACAGGGTTAATCCAGGCAAACCCCCAGCTACACCCGCACAGATGTGGGAGTAGAGCCCTCCCTCCCTCTCCCCCCCAGAAAAACATCCAAAAATGTCCTCATAATGTGCGGCCCGGGGCTTTTTTCTCTGAACCCGTATTGAGAAACATGATCACCCGACCTGACAGCCGTGAGATAAAAATCAAAGGTCCGGGGGGCTTTTAGTGATTTGGGGAAGTTAATGCACTCCTACTACCCCCAAAGGGTAACTCAAAATTTTTGTAGGAAATTTGTTTAAAGAACATATATTGCAAAGCTGCTTGTTTTTTTTAAAAAGGGTCTTTTAATTTAAAAACCCAATTTATTGTACAAAAACAACCCCTTTAATAAAAACCTTTCTATACAAGGCAACCAGCAGACTCCTTGAGCATCCCTGATTCACTGGACACAATCATATCTAACTATATTCCAAACCCTCCATCCTTCCAAAAAAAAGTTGAAGAAGATAGTAAAACAAGAGATGTCACGCGTTTCCGGAGGTTACCTATGACTTTTCTAGAAACTGCACCACTTTTGCCCATGGGCTGTGTCTGGTATTACAGAGCATCCCTATTCGAGGGAAAGTGGCTAAACTGCAATACTAAATGCACACCATAAAATGGGACTAAGCTGCAATACCAGACACATTCCATGGCAAAAAGAGGTACTCTTTTTGGCCAAAAGCAGGTCTTTGTTTCTGGACAGCCTCTCTGTGCCAACACTGAATTATATGAAAAAAACATACTCCTTTGGATCTAGCATATCAAACCATCTTTCAACACAAATTGCTGACCCCTACACCGGTTTTAGAGTTTTAATTTTCCCGCGGTTTTTTTTTTTATTTTAAAAAAAACAAGATGGAAACTATAAATTATCCTTATACATGAATTCAATGTAAGAAAAGTCATACTTTCCTCTTTCTCTCCCGTTCTTATAGTGTGATGCCATTTAAACAAACAAAGGGGAGCAGAAAACAGGGACCACAAGGGCGGTCTTTATGGGAGCTTTGTCTGGAACTTGGGAACTGCATTCTTCTAGTTTTTGAAGAATTAAAAATGCAAGGGTTTGTAATTACATCTTTAAAGGTAGTCCCTTTTGTTTGCAGTGAATCAGGTTTTGCAGCCAAAGCCGTTTGGGGAAAAGGGTTTTTCAAAAATTTTCAAAGTTTTCAAAAACAAAAACTAGAGGTAAGGATAGTTATATAAATTTATGATTGAATTTTTTACCCAAAATAGTTACCAAAATTTTAAGGGAACCCCCAGAAATTTCAAAATATCATTCCCTTTTAATTAAAAAGTATACAGTCCCCCCTTTTCAATCTACTTTAAGCCCCCTCCTTTACCCAACATATTTAGAGGTGTTCAGAATGCAACATATATGTACAATATAGAGTGAAAGCCATTCGCACAGAGTAAATAAGCATTAGTGATTTGGGAATTTTCAAAGGCCCTTTAAAAACAATGTAACCAATTCCTTTAAATTTTTTCATGAAGGGGTTTGGGGCATGTATTTTAAAATTTGTGATGGGCGAATTTCTCAAAAATTCCGGTTGGTCACTTCGCCCAAAATTTTCCCACAAAAATTTTGTTTCGGTCCCCAATTACTTCGGCAGGGGTTTACGTTAAAAAACAGCTATTTCCCGGGTGCCCAGAGCCTGCAGGGGTGTTTTTTAGGGAAAGTTTTTGCCATGTTTTAAAAATTTTCAGGGGGGAGCTTGGTTTGGTCTTCATAAAAATGTTGGTTTTTTTAGTTTTTACACGCAAAATTTACTGCCGCAGCTCCCTTTGAAACGCTTCACTATAAAATGCCCCGGGCACTTTTGGGGGGAAATACCCAAAAAAAACTGAAGCAGGAAAAGTAGCCTGATAAAAGCATGGCCCCGAAAAGCTGGAAAAAAAAAACTGAAAAGCCCCAAGGGTTGGAAAAATTTTGTGCAGAGTGTGGAAGGGGAAGGCGGCCCGCCACAGCCCGCATGAGGTCAGGGCAGTGGCCCCAATTTACATTCTTGGGGAAATGGCAAAACAGTACCAGGGGCCCAAAAGGGGGGGCCCCCAAATGACACGTGTGGAGGTCCCGGTGGCAGAGCATGGGGTCAGGCAGGGGCCCACAATAAAAAAATTTTCTGGAGCGGGAAAAAAGGAGAGGGCCAAAGATGGTAAAAATGAAAACAGTGTGGGGGGCCCAAGGCAGGAGCAACAGCAGCAAATTAAGGTCGGGCCCGGGGCCCAACAATGACACAGTGTGGGGGGCCCGGGCAGCACCCAACATCAGCAAGAGGGGGCCCGACGTGGCAAAAATGAAAAATTTTGGGAAAGGTGGCAAAAAAAAAAGGAGTGGGCCCACAGTTTTGGGGGGAAACGGAAAGCAGCCAGGGGCTGCAGCATGAGGTCAGACAGTGGCCAAATGACACAGTGGGGAAAGGGCAGACAGGAGTCCCCGGCAGCAGCTTGAGGTCGAGAGTGGAAAAATTTTTGAATTCTGCAGGTGGAAAAAAATAGTTTTAGGAAACAGAGCGGCACAAGGGATGAGAGCGGAGGTCAGGGCCCGGGGAAAGCAGCATGAGGTCGGGCAGTGGAAACAATGAAGAGAGTGGAGGTGAGGGCAGGAGAAAACCAGCATGAGGTCGGAGTGGCACAATGACATTCTGGAGGTAGCAAACCCAGTACCGGGCGCCAGGTGGCCCCCAATGACACAGTGTGGTTTGTCCCCCCAAACCCCCAGGGAAAAAAAACGCAGCAGCAGCTTGAGAACATAGAGTGGCACTTTGGGACGTGTTTTGGAGGTGGGGGGGAAATTCCAAAGCCCCTGGAAAAGACGGTGGGGGCAAAAGGGGGGGTTTTTTTGAGGGTTGGGTGGGGGGTTTTGGGGGTTCCCAGGGGACAAAATGGAAAAATTTAAAAAAAAAAAACACACCCACAAAAAACAAAAAGGGCCCTTTTGAGGCAGGTTTTATAAACCCAAGTTGACGCCTAAGGCTTTTGGTGTGGGGAAAAATCCGGGCCGATCCACCCCTGATTCATTTGCAAAGGTCAGTAGTTAACTTTTTCCCGTGGACAAGGGGGTTCTCCTTGGGGAAAACGATGGCCCCCGCCGCAATGAACACCTGCTTCGTTTGGCCACATTCTGGGGGGGCAGGAAGCTTCTCCACTGCCAAAACTCGGAAAGTTCGCGGCCCAAAAACCCAGTTTGGTTTCCCCCAGTAGTCCAGGGGGATTTTCAAAATGGGGTGGGCCAGAGTGCTTGTCCAAGTAGGCCACAAACCTGTTGGTTCGGGAAAAAGTCCATGCCCTGCTCCCTGCTGCTGCTGGTAAATGCCCCCCTAAATTTGGGGCGGGGAAAGGGAAGTGCTATTAGGGGACTCCAAAACTTGGGGTTACTGCTAAAGGGAAAGGGGGTTACTGTTTCCCTACCCCCCCCCCCCCAGCAGCCGGGGGGCATTTAAGAAAAGTACCGGGAAAAAATGGGGAAACCCCCCCGGTCAGCCCTTTGAAAGGGGGGGGGACGATTCCCCGCAAAATAGGCAGGGGCCCAAAGGGTTTTGGAGGTTTTTCCCTATAGTTTTTGGTTTGCCCTTCCTCCCCAATGGGCCTGGGGAAAAGGGCTCCATTTTGGCCCGGGTTTTACAAAGGGTCCAATGGGTGGAGGCCAGAAGTAATCCCTTCCGGATGTGACTTTTTGGCTGTCACTAGCCGGGCAAATAAGCTTTGCTGGGGGGAAATCTGCAAAAAAGTGACCCGGGGGGCCCCCCTTGCCTCCTTTCCCAATGTATACTCCCCACGGTGTTGGGAGTCTTTCTGCCTCTTTCTTCCTCATCCCCTTTCCCCTCCTCCAGTGCTCCTGCCCCTTTCCTCTCTTGCCCACCTGGGTTGAAAACCCAACTCTTTACCGGGAAAAAATGCTCCTGTTTCCAATTTTCCTCTCCTCCCCCTCCCCATTTCAGTCCCCAAAGGACTCATGTGGCCCGAGTGTGGGTCGCCAAATCTCCGGGCCCCGCCCAGACGGGATTTTTCGCTTTCTGTTCCGGGGGAAAATAAAGGGCAGGGGAAATGAGGGTTATTCACCCCTTTGTCCTGGCGTCTGACAAATAACTTTGGCCCCCTCGAAGGGTTTTTAAACAAACGGCAGGTTTTAAAGAAATGAGCTCCCCCCCCAACTGGTGACTTAAAAAAGTTACCCCGGGGGAGTATTTCTGTTGGCCGGGAAATCATCAAAAAATGTTTTTGGCCCTTTCTCTTTTTTATCCCAGTGGGTTTCCAACATGTGCAGGGGGGGAAATTTCCAGCGGGTGGAAACATCGCATATCAGAGCGTTTTTGGGGGGGGGGCCGTTCTCCCGGCCTGCAACTCGGGGGGAGGGTGTTCCTGGCTTTGTCCGAAGGATAAAGTGCATCCCACGGTTTTTCCGGCCATTTTCAGAATGTTTAAAGGATGGGTTTGGAAAGACTTCGGGAAAACCCTTTTTACAACCAGATTAAAAAACCGTCGCCATGCGGGCGCTGGGACTATCCCCCTCGGTGCAGCGGGACCCCATTTTCCCTTCCCAATGCCCCGTCCCCATGGTTTCCCGATTTGCTTTTTGGCCGGGGGAAAGCCCAATCGATTTCTTGCTGCATGAGGGGGAAGAAGTTCCCCCCCTGTGGGGACTTTCGTTCGCCAGGCAAGCTAGGTGTAGAATTTGCGTGACACCGCTTTTGCCCTACACATGGGGTTTTGATGGAGCGTACTTGTGGGGCTGAGTTGGTGGTGGTGGTGGGGGAAAGGAGGAGGGGAATTGGGGGCCAGGAGCAGCGTTTGACAAGGGAGGGGAAAGCGGGGGTCTCCGGGCCCAAGTTGTTGGTGTGCTGGGCAGGAAGCCATTAAACCCAGGGGGCCGAAAAGGACATGTATTTGGCCCTGACCGTTAGTTACAAGCCCCCAGAAAACCCGGGGCTCCCGTGTACCTTGGAAAAAAACCGATAAGTAAAGGACTAAACCAAACTTTTTTCTACATATTTATGAAGTGGGGGTACTGCTTTTTGGGAAAAAAGAAATTAGGGTTTTAAAACTTCCTTTCTCGCTCGGCAAAGCCATTAGTTCTTGAATGGTGCAGGGGTCCCCCCTTTTGGAAAAAGGGAGGGCCCTTGCAGAAACCAAAAATTGGACAGGGGCACGGTCCCCTGCTGAACTTGGGAAAAGGGGTTGGACGCTTACTGTTGTCTCTTTACAATCCCCTTCCCCTGAACGAATGCGGGGCCCCAATTGGAGTAGCGGGAGCAGGAGCACCCGGGGCCCGGGGGGAGGATTTTCAAAGGAAACAGCTGCCTTCTGCAGAGGGGTGGACCCTTTTGGACGGGTTGAAATGGCATGCGTGCCATTGGCCGCTGCTTGCAGCGGGGGGGAGGGGAAACCATCACACGACCCAAATTTTTCTCCCAGGAAAACGGATGGTTGACGTTTTGTTTTTAACGAAAGGGCCCCGTTGTCCCAACTTTTGCCCCCTGGCCCCCGCTTCACTTTCTGCCCACAGATTCTACATTTTCCCCCTTTTTGGGGCCCCCTCACGGTTTTTTTTGCAAAGAACTGCCCCCACCGCCCGAGTAGCTGTTTTTCCCGCCAACGCTCCGAAACTGGGGTGACTACTGCCGCCGCTGCCTCGCGGGGCCCCTGTGCCGTTACTGTCTTGGCCCCGCGAAGGGGTTTTTCCCCCCCGGGGCCCGCTTGGCCCCCGACCCCACACGGGCTGCTACCCTGCGGGACTCCGGCCCCCAAAAAACCCACTTGGGGCTGCGCCGTCCCGGGAACCCCAAGTGAGGGCCCCTCTTTCCTGACAAATGAGGGAAGCATTGCTTCACACCCGGCTCCAAGTGCGGTCGGTTCATCTTCCAATTTGTTTTTCATCGCCCACTACTGCCTTTCATCCCCGGTCTTGGTAACCCGAGGCTGACCTTAAACCACAAGGCCCCCCATCCCACTTAAACATCTATACTTTCCCAAACCTACTGCAAAAAATTTGGGGATTTTTGGCCCCAATTTCTTGGGTGCCAATACGATGACTCCCCTTTTCTAAATTTTTGGGTTCCCACCCTCGCTATATAGGGGGCGTGCCCCCGGGCCCCACATATTAAAACCCATGGCTGGGGGAAACGGGAAGGGGACAGAGGGGGCCTGAGGCGGGTTGAGGGCCGCTGACCCGCCCCCGGGCCTTGAAAACTAAGGTTGGGGTCTGGGGGTTTCCCCACCGAATTGGGGGCTGGGGTTGTCAGATGCCCATCGGGGGGGAAGAGGAAAAAATTGTAAACCAAATTTTAAAAAACCCTTGGGTTGTAAAACAACCCCACGGGTTTTAAGGGACAGCGGCGGGTTGTGGCCTCCCCGGAGGTGCCCCCCTGCTGGGGAAGTCCCCTTGCTGTGTGGGGCCCTGGGCCCTTTTTCAAAAAATTTTTGTGCCACTGCCACCCAGTTGCAGGGGCCTGCCACCTTCTGTTGACAAAACTGTTTTTTTAAAAAATGTCAGACCTTTTTGAGGGAAGCTATTTTGTTTTGATAAATTTACACCCTTTTTTTTGACTCAAATAAACCCGTAAAAAGTTGGGGGAAACCCCCCCCCCCCCCCCCCCTTTGGATATAAAATTGCGCCCCCAAAAAATTTGGCCCGGGGAAAAATTTATTGTATGGTCGTTTAAAAGCCTGTGTTTTTACTAAATTTTAAAAGCACAAAAAGGCTTTAATTAACCTTCGTTGTAAATTTATGAATTAAAAGAAAAATGATATATTTGGGGTTTTTGAAAAAGAGGGGTTTTTTTTTGTCAGAACACCCAGCAAAAAAAACGTTAAATTAACCCTGGATGAAAATTGGGCGCAATGGGTTTGGCCCACCACAACTAGTAGCTTTTTTTTGGTTTTTTAAAATGGGTATTTTTTTGCCACAAAAAGAGATTAAAATTGTTTTTAAAAATTTTTGCTTGTGAATTAGGTACCAAAAAAAAAATATTTATTTTTTGGCTTTTGAAAAAAAAGGTTTTATTTTTGTCAGCACAGCAGCAAAACCCAAGTTTAAATTAAACCCCCTGGTTGAAAATTTTGCCAATAGAATTGGCCCCACAAACTAGTAGCTTTGTAGCGTGTTAAAATTTGGTGTTTTTTTACGCCACACAAAAAAGAGTTTAAAATTGAAATTTAAACCCTTTTCCCTTGTGAATTAGGTCCCCAAAAAAAAATATATTTTTTTTGGCGTTAAAAAAGAGGTTTATTTTTGTAGACACCAGCAAAAAAACGTTTAAATTTAAACCCCTGGATGAAAAATTGCGCAAAAGAATTGAGCCCCCAAAAAAAACCTTTTGCTTTGTAGGTGTTACAAGGGTTGTTTTTCTAGGGCCACACCCAAAAGAGATAAAATTGAAATTAAAACCTTTTTGTTGTGAATTAGGCTAAAAAAAAATTTATTATTTGGCGTTTAAAAAAAAAGCGGTTTTTTTTTGGCCAGCACCCCAGCAAAACAACGCTTAAATTTAAACCCCTGGTTGAAAATTTGCGCAATAGAATTAAAGCCACCAAAAATAGTAGCTTTGTAGCGTGTTACAATGGGTATTTTCTACGCCACACAACAAGAGTTTAAAATTGTTTTTAAATTTTTTGCTTGCATTAGGCTACCAAAAAATATATATATTTTTGGGGTTTGGGAAAAAAGACGGTTTATTTTTTTTCACACCCCAGAAAAACCAACCCCTTAAATTTTAACCCCTGGATGTAAATTTCGCAATAGAATTGAGCACCCAAAAAATGAAGTGGTTTTTTGGTATTTAAAAAACGTTTTTTTTAAAAAATAAAAAAAACGGGAAAAATGGTTAGATCCCCTTGGATATTGAATGTATATGCAGCTGCGGCCCCACAGGGATTTCAGACCCCAATCCCCCAAAAAATCAAAAAAGGGAACTTCAGAGAACATTCTCTGAGCCCAAGCTGAGCCCAACCCACAAAAACCCCCTGTGAAAAAAATCAGTTTTTCAGAAAGCGCTATCACCCCCAGCAACCTTCCCTGTCATTTAAAGGGAGGAGTGTGAGCTCCCAGCGGCGGGTCGGTTTAAATTTTTGTGCGGTGACGTCCGAACCCCGGGCCGGTTTTGGATTGGCTTTTTCTCTGCACATGTCATGCAGGCTATGCCCTTTCCTCCCGAGTGCTTTTCCCCCAATGTAAACGCCATGTGCTCGCAGCCATTTTACCCCAAAAAAAGCACATTTTGTTCCCGCAAAATCCCCCCAAAAAGTTCGATTTCGTTCCAAAACCGAAGTTTTCCTAAAATTTCTAAACGAATTCCCAATTTTTAGAAATGGGATTCCCCCAAATCTCAAATTTATAATCAAATCCTTTTTCCCAGCTTTACATTTTTCTGTAAAAAAAGACATTAAAAGCATAAGATATGCTGAGCTTCAAATAGTCTATAAAAGAAAAAAGGAACAATGCTACAGTAAACAAAAGACCCTTTGCCCATTCTCAAAAGTCAGCTTTCATTTTTTTTCTTAAAGGCAATGTGTTTGAAACACAGTCAAGTCATATTATTATGACCGCTGCCTACTTTTGATGCTGGCAGTCATAGCTCATAAAGAAAGTCATGTGTGTTGAAATGGCTTGTTGGTTGTATAAGGTGTGCAATAGGCTGTCTAAACAGATATCATAGAAATAATTACTGGCTTTCAGCCCGAGGGTGGCTGTATTTCTGAAACTGTATAGCTTATATGTTTGCATGCTGCTGTGGTGAAAGTGTATCATGAGTGGAAAAATGCCGCCATTGCAAATAAGCAATGAGGAAACCATGGAGCACTATGTGACACTGATGTGTAAAGTGATCAGCTACAAAGGTATGCAAGGGCAGTCTGACAGGCTATAGTGGAGCAGTTCACCACCAAAATAAACACGGGGCTACCGAAGGTATGTCTAAAAGAACAATTTAGTAATCCTGACTGTATATGAGGCTCCAAAACAGATAGGTCACTGCGCCTCAGCTAACTAAGTTCCTTTGGCAGAAAAGGCTTCGATTTTAACAGTAGTATCGAAATTGGACCTCTGTTGACTGGCAAAAGGTTGCCTTCCCAGATGAGTCACATTTCCTTCTTAATCAAATACATGAACATTGGTATGCTAGGTAAGAAAATAAGAGAACAAATCCCCTGCAACCATAGCTGGAAGGGTGGTGGTAATATTATGTTCTAGGGAATGTTTTTGTGGCATCCTCTGGCTCCACTCATCTTTGTGGAAGGCACACTCAACTAATTATGGTATTACTCCATCCTTGCAAATCACAGAAACCCATACAACAGATTGTCTTTGCAGGAGTGTATAGGCTATTCCAGCAAGACAATTCAACATATCACACCGCAAGAAATATCCAATATTAGTTGGAAAAGCATGAAAATTCCCTTCAATAACTACCTTGACCACCAAATTCTCCTTATTTAAATCAATGTAATTAGTGGACCAACTTGATCATTGTCTTCAGTCTAGGGATCCTCCCCCAAGCACCCTCCAGCAACCATGGGATGCATTGAAGTCAGCATGGCTCAGGACACGCTACCAGGATTTAGAGTCACTCTAGCTTCTGCCATGCTGCACACAGCAATTAATCTGGTCATAATAATATGACTGAACTGTATTAATGAGTGCTTATGTAAAAAAAAAAATGCATTAAGTTAAGAGAGCTATAATGTCACCTTTTTTCAGTCAAGAAAGAGCAATACTTGGGTTAGTAAATAGAAGGGCTTAAACAATTAGACCAGTATACTGCCCTGGTTGTTGTGGATCATGAGATAATAATCTTTTAAAGGTGCTGTGTAGCCTAAAATAAGTATTTTTTAAATAATTTCTCCCAAAGTCAGGCACTTTTGTGTTTGTAGAAAACACAGGGCATGCAAGACTGAGACTGAGAAAAAAAAGACAAAAAGTACAGCAAAAGATCCCGGTGCTTAAAGGGAAAATACTTTAAAACAGGAAATGCAGCAATAAAAAGGGAGGCTAGAAACATAGCAGAAGCACAAATGAGCACAGAAAAAAAATCAAAGGAAATCCGTTTTAGCATTTTTAATTTTTTTTTTCAGCTGAACTAATATATTGCAAAATAAAGCAAAAAAGACATAAAGAGAAGACAGACAACAGGTTCAATACTTAGGGGGTTGGACTAACAGACAAGCTCTTACTCCAACCACAAGTAAGGTCTTTACATATCACATGAGCATACATTAGAGATTTGTCTACTTTTACCTTTATACTCTTGGGTTGACCTATCCTGAGATGATTGGTGCTAGATAAACAAGGTGCTAGATAACTCAAGATTTCACGATATTCTGTTTAGAGTATTTATGCTATATGTGGCTACATGTGCTTGAGATATATATTTATGACTGTTAAGCTTTTGACCAGCATTATACTATAAAGTTCTGAAATTTTATGCGTGAAATTGCAGGGAGATCCAAAATTCTCAACAAGGTAAGACACATCTAAATTTGGGTTGTGTTATGGTAGAGCTTTAATAATAGATTTATTATAGACTTATAAAAGCAACATAATAGAAAACAATGCCAAGAAGTTCAAGTAGGCTTTACTAATTACGCTTGTATATTTGTTCTAGAACTTACCTGAGCAACTTTTTTTGGCATCTGCTTTTCCACAATGGATCCATAATGCTCATAGGCAATGGAGATGTAAACAAGGTCCATTTGGGACCTTCCTGTAGTAGATGGTCCTGCATGATCTCTCTGCAGAACCGAAAGCGTCACCATTTCCAGTTCACCCCTTATGCTTTGTAAAAGGGAATCAGACAGTTCTTTTAGGTTGTCCCTCCAATCAAATCTTAAGGTAGGCTACAATGCAAATTGTACAAAATCAATACGAAAGGATTAACTGAATGTACATATATCATTTTTTAGCTACAATATGATCCCAATGCCTAAACAACCCCTTATATGCAGGATCAATATAATGAAAAAGCATAGAAAAACCCCTGTTCAAGGCAATGCTGTCCAACTCTAAAATGTACTTGTTCTATGTTACATATAGAGTGAATCTCATCAAGAGCTTCCTACTAATCACTTTTCACTTAAAGAAGGTAAAATTAGTCTTGGTGCCCCACGTGATAAAGTGCTAGATTTGTGCATCATTGTATAGTAGACAGAATTAACGGAGACCAACCCTTCTGGCCACTGTGAGTGAAAGGGTTGAGTCTCTGACAGTGGGATCTAGTCTTATCTCATAAACATAGTTTATACATGCCCTTTCCTCTCTGCAGCGGTGAAGCAGTATCATCTTCTTCAATCTATTTACTGTAGTTTATATGGATAAATCCCACCCTTGATTGAACTTGATGGACATTTGTTTTTTTCAACCGTATTTACTATGTAATCTATGTAAATCCCAGAACCTTAGGGGCTGATTAGAGCTAATGGCGACAACTATGGTGAGCCACAAAATTATTAACATTGCTACTGGCATGCCTAACTTCCTCCAAAAGTCTACAGTATTCTCAACATTACCATTTCTTTCATCAGCAAGGAACTCTCATCCAGAATAATGTTTTCTTTAGGACTGTCATTACAATTCATCCTCCGATTCACTAAACATAAAAATAGATACATTTGGGATATTACAATTATAGTAATTCTATACAATATTTATAGCATTTACAGTTGAAACCAGAAGTTTACATACAATATATAAAAAAGAAAATATGCATATGCTTTCTCACTATCTGAATGAAATCAGAATCAACCTTACCTGTTTTTAGGTTCAATTAGCATTACCAAATAATTTACATTGTGCCAAATGCCAGGAATTTAAGAAAGAGGAGAGAATTTGCAAGGCATTTTTATCACTTTCTGGAAAGTCAAAAGTTTACATACACTAGGATTACTATGTCTTTAAACTATTTGGGACAGCCCATATGATGTAATGTCTTTGGAAGCCTCTGATAAGTTTATTGGCATCATCTGAGGTGCCTCATTCATCTGTACAAACAATTATACACAAGTACAAACAAGATGGGAATGTCCAGCCATCACACTGCTCAGGAAGGTTCTGTGTCTCAGAGATGAACGTGCTTTGGTCCGACACATGCATTCGAACCCAAGATCAAAAGCAAAAGGCCTTGTGAAGATGCTGGCGGAAGCTGGTAAGATTGTGTCATTACCCACAGTGAAACGAGTACTGTATCAACATGGGCTGAAAGGCCACTTTGCCAGTAAGAAGCCATTACTCTAAAAGACAGATTCATGTTTGCAAATGCACACAGGAACAAAGACCTGCATTTTTGGAGACATTTTTGTGCTCTGATGAAACTAAAATTGAGCTGTTTGGCCATACTGACCATTGTTACTTTTGGAGAAAAAAGGGAGAAGCTTCGAAACCTAGGAACGCCATCCCAACTGTGAAACACGTGGGTGGCAGCATCATGCTGTGGGGTTGTTTTGCTGTAGGAGGGACTGATGCACTTCGCAAAATAGATGGCACCATAAGGAAAGAAGATTATGTGGCAATAGTGAAGCAACATCTCAAGACATCAGCCAGGAAGTTAAAGCTTGAAAGGAAATGGGTCTTCCAAATGGACAATGACCTGAAGCATACTGCCAAACTGGTTACAAAGTGGCTTAAGGATAACCAAGTCAATGTTTTGGAGTGGCCATCACAAAGCTCTGATCTCAGTCCTATTGAAAATTTATGGGCAAAGCTGAAAAGGCAGGTGCGAGCAAGGCAACCTACAAACATGGCTCAGTTACACCAGTTCTGTCAGGAAGAATGGGACAAAATTCCTACCAACTATTGTAAGAAGCTTGTGGAAGGATATCCAAACTGTTTGACTCAATTCATACAGTTTAAGGGCAATGCTACCAAATACTAATGAGACTTTGCAGAAAGTAATAAAAATACCTTAAAAATTCTCTCTCTCATTGTTCTGGCATTTGGCAAGTATAAATAATTTTGGTAATCCTAATTGACCTAAAACCGGTAAGGTTTATTCTGATTTCATGTTAGATAGCGAGAAAAACATGCATATGTGTCTTTTTATATAGTGTATGTAAACTTCTGGTTTCAACTGTAGTTGTTTTAAAGGGACCATGCTATCAGCAAGGAGTTTTCTTGTTAAAACCAATATTCCTGGAAAACTATTTTGTTTAAAAATTTTGGGAAATTTTTCTAATTCAGCAACGAAATATTACTTAGAAAATATTGTCTCTCTTTGAGAGAAAACGTTTCTATGGCAGGGAAGACTATCTCACTTTACTTTAGCTGCTACTTATCTCTACAGTACACAGTCTCATTCCAAATAATAGGTAATGACAATGATTTGTCCATTGTTCTCTCCACAGAGATAGATCTGATTAGACTACACCACTACGGTAGGTCATTTAGCAATCACCAGTAAAACATGAAAGAAAAATAGGATAATCTTTTTCTGCACTGGGGAGGAAGATGGTTTATTCTTACTGAGGTTATTGCTGATAATATTTACACTTCTCAGACCAAAGTCGAACAGAAAGAAGGACCATCAAGCAAACCTCTCACTGCTGTGCTATCGAAGTTCACAGAAGGGACGTCAGAGGGAGAGAGTAATGTATCTAGGGGAACTTTAAAAAATAATATGAAAAAACCCACACAATTAAAACAAATCCATAACAGTCGCATATTGCTTGTCATATGTGAAAAGAAAGATTTGGATGGTAGTGTACCTTTATTAATATTACTGTAAGTGATACTACTCTCTATTATACTATGTTTTGGTGCGCTCTTTTTATAGTTTTTGTGGTCTAAGGCATCTCTGTGCAAGTTTGAATAGAAATACATTTATATCATTTATATTTTTAAGCACAGGATATGCTCCTTATCACCAGACTGACATCAGTAGACATGTTGAATTTTCAGTAATAACCTGTACCGATAAAATTATTGCTAAAAATAAGTTATAGAGCAGTCTGCAATCACGTGTTCACTCAGCCCCTTTTTCTACCAGGCTTCTGATCACACCTACTATGGCAGCTAACACAAATAGAAAACTTCTAATCCCTTATCAAATCCTTAGTGAAAATTTAAGATGCTGGCAGGCAAAAAGTACCTGGATTTTTATCTCCCCAAGCAGTATGAGATTATTCTCAAAATTCATTTGTAGGACAAAGATACAGAGACCTTTCTGTCTTGACAATGTGAAAGCAGCAATAACACTTTTTTCCCCTTTTTCTTATCATTAGAGGTTATCTCTTGGGAAGCAATTGCCTTCTTAACAGGTTCTTTTAATCCAACCTCAGTAGAGACCTTTATTAAGTTTTTAAAGAACAGTGAAAGCTCTAAACAGGCAATATGACTGCCATGATTCTATATTCTCTGTTCATTTGTGATGACTTTTTACAATAAGAAAATGTTACCACTGATAAAAGGGCAGAAAGAGCAAGGCTGCCTCTGCCTGTCCCATGGTACCTCTTGGAAAAAAATCCTTCTATTATATAACAATTCCTTTCACCTAAGGAAGATTAGGAAAAGCAGGTTCTACTTAAAACACTCTGCCTTCATTTTTTGTTATGAAACAAGTAAAGATAAAGGCGAATGTACGTTTTCATTTCAGCGTCTAGAACAATGTGATAGAAGAAATGAACAAAAATCTTTTGTTCCCATTTTTTCAGATCACAAAAGTAAAACTGTTCTTCCTGATCATATTTGACATTTCCTATCGCTTACCAGTTATTTTTTCCCAACGCTTAATTTGATGTCTAATAAAAAGTTCAAGATCTCAATAAAACGATACAAGTCTGCACTGATCTTATATAACGTATGTGTTGTTACTCCAAATAATGTTTCATAGTACAAGGTCCAATTAAAACTAATTCCAGATTTCCCAAAAGGGATCATCCAATTTTAGGGATATTTTTTGTAATGAAAAGTGTTGCACATTTTAGGTTGAGAATTACCAAGATTAGTTTAAGAGAAGAGCTACCCAACAAGAAAAGAAAAAAGCAGAGCATAACATTTTCTAGCTGCCACCGATAACCCCTCCACCTTTCATTTGCACTAGTTTTATAGATCTCCTGCGTGATATTTAAGGTAGTGGATTTCATTTTATTCTTGGCGTTCACTCGAGAACCAAATGAGTTTTCTGAGTATTATACAAATATTCAAATAAAACTTTGGGTTAAAGAAAGCCATAGACTGTTTAAAGGAGCAGTTCTTGACTTGACATTTATTCATTTCTTTTACACTTTTACGTGTTATCATCTAAAGAAGTGGCTTTTAGGCATTAAAAATTACACATACATTCAAAAAAAGATTATCAGGACTAGAATAGTAGACAATGATAGTGAAAATATGTTGTTTTTTTCTATGTGATTTTTAACCCATAAAACATAGGGATGTCTTTACAAATATGAGTACAAACATCTTGGTTAAAGCAAATTTTTTATTTATTGTATGGGTGTACTTACAGGGGCTACAGAGGTAGCAACTGTAACCAGACCTTGGAGCCCAATGAGGCTTAAAAGGGTTTTGCCAGGACGTGCCTATCTGCTAAGAAACAATTGTAACAAGCCACGCTAGCTGAGAGAGAGAAAAAGAGAGAGAGAGAAGAGAGACACAGCCAGACCACAGAGCCGTGCATAAGGGATCGTGTGAAATGTTCACTCAAATAATCAAACTACAACTAGTGGATTCTGTATACAAAAGACAACACCTCTTCTCCACAGCAGCTTGAAAGCTTCTTCATGTTCCCTGTCATCAGATAAAGCAGGGATCGACTCAGATAATCACACTACAACTAGTGGCTTCTGTGTACAAAAGACCACATATTTCTACCCGGTGCCTTGAAAGCTTCTTCAGCTCCCTCTCATCAGATAAGAAGTGTTCTCTGGGCAAGCCCAGCCAGGTGCTCTTGTCAGTTCGTATCTTTTAGAAGCTTTTTAAGTAACTAAGGGCAGGTAAGGCAGCCTGTAGCTCTCTCAGGCTGCAATTTTTGTAATCACATATATTTGGAAAAGTGATTAAATACCCATTTTGGAGGATCCCACGTCAACATTACATCATGGCAAAACCCCTTTAAAGGCTTCACTGTAACATAAGAACATACAAATGTATAAATGGCATTGTAGGTAAGGGGCTTTGTTACCGATTTTGCCAAAGAGCCAAGAATCTTTTAAGAGAACCGATGAGATCTCCTGACATGTCTATGCTAGTAAATACATGAGATCTCTGTAACACAACAATTCTGGAACATCTACTCTTAGGTCCCATTCACTTCTTGTTTTCTGGCTCCAATCTGTAGTATCTGTTGGTATACCGCAAAAATGTACTACGAAGGATTACACAGGCCCGTGACAGGCCCATAGACTTCAACAAGGGAAATGTAGTCCTAATTGGACTACGTTAGCCCTGTTTAGTGACTATATACCACTCCTGCATTGTGTAAGACCACGCTTTTTTCATCCAATGCAAAAACCATGTATGTTCAATAAATAGGGCAAATGTAGTCCAATTAGGACTACATTTGCCCTATTGAAGTCTATGGACCTGTTGTAGCCCTGCCGCAACGTCCCAAGAGATACCACGAACGGAAGACAAAAACAGGATGTGAATGGGGTCTAACTCTGTTTTGTGCTGGTTCTTTGTTATTACTTCTAGAAACGCATTACTGAATCTGTCAGCTGGGTGTTTAGTGCAGTGCAGTAGTGTATGTGTATCTGCACAGTCGGACATTGCCTAATCAGTGCTGATAGTGTGTGCTTTGAAATCTGAAATATTAACACTCATCTGACTGATTTAGTAATACATATCTAGAAGGAATAACAGAGGAACAGCACAACACAGAGTTATAAAAGATGATGATCCAGAACTGTTAGGGTAAGACCACAGAGCATTTGGAAAATGCCGGTCGGATTCTGTTTAAAAATCCGGCCTCTATTTTATCGTCTTTTCAAAGGTTTTGGGGGACGGTTCTGTCCGCAGCTTGCGGATTCGCCTGTCCCCCATAACCATTGAATCTGCACACCTTCAGCCCGAACACCTTGCATGCTCCAAGTTTTTGGGCTGAAAATTTGTTCACTGGAATGGATTTTCTATTAAATTCTTGTCGGTTTTCAGACTTTTCCATATCCATGATCTGAAAATCGGACCAATAAACCATTCCGCATGGACGGACTCTTATTTCCCAGGGAACACAAGTCTTTACTAAAATAGACAGGAGTTGTCACAGGTCTACTTTAAGCTACTCCTGTGATTCATTGTACAATAACTAGGAGTACAAGGAGTATCCCCTGTATATACAATCCTGTTAAGAAAAAAAAAAAAAAGAAGATATCCTATTATTCACATACATTGTGATATTTTTTTTACAGATACCGGTACAGCACATTACCTTGCACATTTCCCTTTATTTCCGTGCTACTGGATAGGAACAGGATTTCAGATGTTGTCTTCTCCACTTTTTTTTCAAGCTCCAAAAAGAGGTTAATAAACAATGATAAGGATTTCAGCTGACTCAGTGTTAAAGGTGTATCAAAAGCTTTTTTCAGACGGTCCTCTGTATTCAGGGCTGAAAACACGTTTTGGTTAAAAAAAACAAAAAAAACAAATAACTTATATTTAGTGACAATGCTAAGTATCTATATCAAGAAATACACAAAATTAAAGGGATTTTTGCCATTAAGTAAAATTGATGTGGGAAGCTTGCAAATGAAATAACAAACATTTTCACCAGTCAACATTATTAAAAATTCTGGACCGTTTTTGTTTTAGCTGCTCATTTAGTGATCTATTGTTTACAGCTTGTCTCCAGGGGATACGACCCGCCTGAGAGCTCCTCAGTCCTGGTCAGACATGCTCAGACATCACTTCTCCTGTCAGGCAGCTACTGAGTGCTCAAACCCCAGGTGCTGTCACTCTACTCCCGTCCTCTGTACGCCTTAGTAATTAGTCAAACAGTGCAAATAAATTTTAAAAAAAAACCTCGGTGAGGTTTGTGCATTGATAAAGAAAACAAAACAAAACACAGGTTTGGTTCCTGAAGGGATTTGAACCTAGGACCCCTGTGCCTGGAGGCAAAAACTTTACCGCTCAGCTACTCATAATGCTTTACGTAAACAGACCTTTCTTTGACTACACAGAGGAAAGGCCTGGTGATGTCATCCTGCTGGGTCACATGATATGCAATTAAAGCAAATCACACATTCCCCCTTCTGAGCACACAGAGCTGAAGAGCTGGATGCAGGAGGGATGAAATGAGATCGTGGCAAAACCCCTTTAACGTCATATACTGTAACTGCTGACAATCATTATCTCACTAGTGGTTTAATTATTTGTAGATAATAATCATTCTATCCTTAATCTCTTAAACCGAATGCCTGAAAAGTACTTAATGACCACCACATTTTTTTTTAGTTTTTGTATTTCAACAGTCGTAACTTTTTTATTTTTTCACTGATGCATTTGTGGGAGGCCTCATTTTATTTGGGACAAGTTGCAGAATTTATTTTGAATTTCTTTCAATTTTTTTGTTTTTGTTACAACATTCACATTTCACACTAATTCACATTAATAACTTGTTAGATTAATTCTACAGGTTATAATGGTTGTGTGGATACCTAATATGTGTAGTTTTTTTTTTCGTGTGTAATGTATGCACAATTATTTTTTTATTAGATATTTATTTTATTTATTTTATTTTTTATTTTTTTATTTTTTTTACTTTTTTTTTTTTAAATGCCATGAAGGGATAACTGTTTTAATTTTTTTTTACACTTAGTAATGTATTAGCCTATTCATATAAGATAATAGATTATAAATGTCAGTTTGACACAGGCAGCAATCAGGGCAGCACAGAGTCTTCCATGATTGTGATCTTGCTACACAGACAGTCCTGGGGCTACTCCAGGTCCCCAGGGCTGACTCTGTCAGGTCACTCGGAGTCCCGATCACCCAACAGAGCAGGGGAAAGCTCTTTGATTATGCTGCGGTCACTGACTGCGGCAATCAAAGGGTTAAGTGCTGGGGAGCTCATGTTTCCACCGCTCCCTGGTGCTTGCAGAGGCTGCGCTGGAAACAGGAATGTGAAGTACAGCTCTATTCTTAGTGCTGCTGCGGCGACGCAATCCCCGATGTCTGCAGCGACGTCAAAAGTCGACATATCAGCTCTGCTATTCCTAGCTAAAGGGACGCTGCTGGCAGAAAGGTTTAAAACAGTAAGGCAGAAGGTTACAGAGCTCTAAAGGGTTTGTCAAAAACATAGATAAACAAGCTCCTGTGCTGCTGGTAAGATGCAGCAAGGAGTGAGGTCACAATCTCGGCCAGGGCAGAAAGAGATGGTTAGTAACCTAGGGAAGCTTGTGTAAACAACCAGGAGATAACAACTGCTCTAACTGAAAAAAGCAAAATCTGAACAGCAATATATTTGGTAATATCCTTTTTTTTTTCTTTTACTTTTGCCTATATTTTTAAATATAAACATTGTGGTTACAATAACCATTAACATGGGCCACATATTGGGTGACCGAGAATCTATAAAGATGCCCCTAGTAACTGCCCTGTGTAAAAGGCTTTATGATCAGTCCAGTGATCATTTGTTGGCAGCAAACTTGTAAACAGAGGATGTCCTGAGCCAAACCCTCAGATTTCTGTTGGAGATTTGTAGCTTGTTAAGTCGCATATTTGCCTTATAGGAAGATTTTACACAGATATTGGTACAGATTTTACAATGATTTTACATTGCTATGTGAACATCGAATAAAGCACAATAGAGAGAGCAGCAACAGCCCGAGTCACTGATAATGCAGAGGTCTACTTTAGACTACTTCTGACTATGGCCAGTATAGTGGCTCAGAGGTTAGCCGAGTTTTCTTGCAGGACTGGGGTCCTCAGTTCAATCCCACCAAGGACAACATCTGCAAGGAGTTTGTATGTTCTCCCTGTTGTGTGGGTTTTCCTCCGGATACTGCAGTTTCCCCTTTACTGTAAAACATACAGGAAGGTTAATCTGGAATTTCCACAGTGAGCCTCAACAGGTGCGGTGTGGAATATACCAGTGCTATAGAAATGAAAAAAATAAGTAAATATCTAGACTACCATGATGCTGAATATCAGTCAATGATCATAATGGAGCTTGAACACAGATTTTATACACCTCGAGCGGAATTTAATGTCAAACAGCACTACTCTAATATCATATGGTAAGGGAGTTACTAACTCGTTCAGTATTTGGGTGAATGCAAAAGGGATGAATTTGCTGCAGAAATTTACCACAGAAAATCTGCAGGCAAATACGCAAGTAAAAATCGGCAACAGATTGTGCAAAAGGGAAAATTAGCAGAAAATCCCTGACAGAAATTGACATGCAGCCGATTTTAAAATCTGCACCACAGGCCAACTTCTGCATGAAAAACTTCTGCCACGTGGGCATGGGATTTATAAAATCTCATCCCAATGGCTGATACTGCAATCGGCTGTGGATTATATGTGTGTAAATTTACATGAAAAATCTGCAGCAAATCCATCCCACGTGCATGTTCCCTTTAGGTTTATGTTATGTGGAACCTTTAAACCAGGACTGACAGACTCCTTTTCACCGAGGGCCACATCAGCATTATGGTTGCCTTCAAAGGGTGAAATGTTCCTGTAAGGCCTCGTTCACACGGCTTATTCTGGGACTGATTGGAGCCGTACTGCGCGCTGGATTTACGCTTCAGTACGGCTCCAATCCGTCCCAGTAACTACGGTAATCCATAGTTCTCATAGAGAATTGTCAGGATTGACACCTGTGCTTTAGACAGTGACATACAACTGCCATAGACTGACATTATACAATGTACACTGCAAAAAACACACTCCTTTATTTTGTTGTTGTTTTACAATTGTATAGAAAAGCTCAGTACTTGAGGATTAAAGGGGTTGTCCACTACTTTTTTTTTCATTACCGTTCTACTGTCCGTTAAAATGACAAAACATATACCGACGCCTCACTTCAACCCCCAGTGCTGCGCAGTCTTAACTTTCTCCAGTCTTCCACTTACTTTTCTCTTCTTCTGAAGGGGGAAATCACTGTTGTAGCCACTCATTGGCTCAGTGGTCATGTGTCACTGTCTAACATCACAGTTCGGACAGCTCATTCCAAAATAGTGGAGTCAGGCAGTGGCACATAACAGCTGCAGCTGATGACTAGAAGAAGAAAGGAGTAAACAGAAGACCGGGGAGTGTGATAGAGTAGATGCCCATACATCATTTTGAGAAATCAAAACCACAAGGTGAAGTTCAAATGTTTCATTAGGAGTTGAGATCTTTTTGCACAAGTTACTTTTGTTCTTTTTAGAGTATTAAGGTCCAAAATAAACATTTTTACTTTCATATGCCTCCATATGAAAATGAAAACTGTCAGTGAGGTCTATTCATCAGTAAACCTCCTACTGTCACAGAGAAGAATCAGCGCTGGACCTCTTAGTTTAAAAGCTTGTTGCTTTACTGGAAGACGCGTGTCGTGCACCTGGCACTTCATCCAGTTCCATACACATACAATACACTTGGCTAATTTATATATTTTTCAAAAGAACCGCCAAGATGTGCACGTGTTTCTACACTTGGTATCTTAGGTTTTAACATTACTGATGTAACCTTACAGGCAAACTTTAAAATAATCATGCTTACACTTAAAATCACATATAATCTAAAAATAAGATGTAATAACAATTACATTATAAGTTTGTTTAATATATAAAAAAGCTCTTTGGTTTAGTGCATGCTGACGTGCGAGTCTCGCTGTCAGCTTTAATATATGTTGCTCTCGAGAATTATAAATGGGGATCTCAATGTCGACTAGTGGTCAAAACACTCGTCTACATTGACATCTGCAGTCTACTAGACTGCAGATGTCAATGTGTCCAAAGCAGGGAATGATAACAACAAAGTTTATAACATTATTAGAAGTAGACACGTACAGTTGAAATCAGAAGTTTACATACACTATATAAAAAGACACATATGTATATTTTCTCACTATCTGACATGAAATCAGAATAAACCATACCCATTTTTGGTTAATTCGGATTACCAAAATTATTTATATTTGCTAAATGACAGAATAATGAGAGAGAATTGTTAAGGCATTTTTATTACTTTCTCAAAAGTTTAAATACATTTCATTAGTATTTGGTAGCATTGCCCTTAAACTATATGACTTGGGTCAAACATTTTGGATATCCTTCCACAAGCTTCACACAATAGTTGGTAGGAATTTTGCCCCATTCCTCCTGACAGAACTGGTGTAACTGAGCCATGTTTGTAGGTCTCCTTGCTCGCACCTGCCTTTTCCGCTTTGCCCATAAATTTTCAATGGGACTGAGATCAGAGCTTTGTGATGGCCACTCCAAAATATTGACTTGGTTATCCTTAAGCCACTTTGTAACCAGTTTGGCAGTATGTTTCAGATCATTGTCCATGTGGAAGACCCAAGTTTGCCCAACTTTCTGACTGATGTCTTGAGATGTTGCTTCAGCATTGCCACATGTTTTTTCCTGATTATGTCATCTATTTTGTGAAGTGCAGCAGTCCCTCCTGGAGCAAAACAATCCCACAACATGATGCTGGCACCCGTGTTTCACAGTTTGGATGGTGTCTTAGGCTTCCAAGCTTCTCCCTTTTTCTCCAAACCATAACAATGGTCATTATGGCCAAACAGTTAAATTTTACTTTTGTCATTCCACAGGACATGTCTCCAAAAATGTAGGTCCTGTGTGCATTTGCAAACATTAATCTGGCTTTTATGTGTTTCTTTGGGAGGAATGGCTTCTTCCTGGCAGAGTGGCCTTTCAGCCCATGTTATTACAGTACTCTTTTCCCTGTGGATAATGCCACAATCTTACCAGCTTCCATTAGCATCTTCATAAGCTCTTTTTCTTTTGTTCTTGGGTTGATATGCACATGTCAGACCAAAGCACATTCATCTCTGAGACACAGCACCCGTCTCCTTCCTGAGCGGTATGATGGCCAGACATACCCATGTTGTTTGTACTTGCGTATAATTGTACAGATGAACAAGGCACCTTCAGATATCTGGAAATCTTGCCCAAGAATGATCCAGACTTGTGCAAGTCCACCATGCTCTTCCTGATATCTTGGTTGATTTCTTTAGACTTTCCCACAATGTTAAACACAGAAACAGTGTGTTTCTGGTGTGAATTAAAAAATACATCCACAGGTGTGTCTCTAATTAATTCAGATGTTGCCAATAAACTTATCAGAAGCTTAAAAAGACATGGCATCATCATATGGGCTGTCCCAAATTGTTTAAATGCATAGTAATCCTAATGTATGTATACTATTGACTTTACAGAAAGTAATAAAAACACCTTAAAAAAATTCTCTCTCATTATTCTGGCATTTGGCAAATATAAATAATTATGGTAATCCAAATTGAACTAAAACGGGTAAGGTTTATTCTGATTTCATGTCCGATATTGAGAACAACATCATATGTGTCTTTTCATATAGTATATGTAAACTTCTGGTTTCAACTGTATATTCCATACAGATAAGATTACTGACGCAAGGCCTGCCAACAGGGGGAAATACTATGTAGATAACAGATACGCCAGAATAACTACAAAAAGTTGATTGCACATTTATTTTATTAATCATTTATTATGCTGAAAATATAAACTATTGTACAGGCTTTCTTTAGACACTGGTAACAACACATTTTTATTATCTGGATGACGAGACTTCCTGCACCAGAGGAGTCATGTATAGTAGCTGAATTTTTTGATGGAAAACACTGGCATAATCAAAAGGCTTCTGCACGCCTTAAGGAATCCAATTTAAGATTAAATTCTCTGAGTACATTTGTAGACACTTCTTCATCTTGAAGCAAATTCCAAAGTCTGATTACATTTTTGGGAAAGGAAAAGCTTTCTTGTTAGAAAGTTGAACCTTTGCTTGACCCACAATACATTAGATATCTTCCTTTTCTTAGATTTCAGTTCTGCACTAACAAGACCTCATTTGTTTTCCTGTATTAACAATTTATATTTATACACTAAAACCATACATTGTCTCAGATTTTTATTTTTTTCCCAAATGAAATCTGGTTATTTAGGTTAAAAACTATTCAGGGGTCATCTATTCCTTGGACCTATACAATTATAATTTGTCCAGAACGGGGTTCGATATAATTTGCGGTGAGGATATAACAACTAGTACTATCACAAAATACAATTTACACAGCACTGGTATATTCGGTTCGCTGGCATTGCCCATAACAACTGCAACATACAAGAAAATGATTGCAAGACCACAAAGGGCAAAAAGAAAGTACATCGATGGAATTTAATTCACCAGCTCCTCAATGAATACAGTTTTATGGCTATTGTTGGATTATCATCTCGTTAATGACTTTTAGTTACACATCAGCCAAAATGCATTCTTCCACTGGGTACAAACTATACAATGTAAAACTATAAAATCTAAAACTATACTAACTATACTAATTGCTTATCCCCCCAACACCTTCGCTGGGCAATGAGCTTTATATCTCTCCATGCATTCTACCCTCTTATCTGTAGGCTGCCACCAACCTCTTCCCCACTATTAATGCCTTCCTCACCAAACAGACCCAGCCAAACGACAGTTTATCCTACTCCCACCTGTTCACCCTCGCTCTGCTCCTCCTGGCTTCTGGGGACATATCCCCTAACTCAGGGCCAGCTCCGCACATTCCCACTATTGTCTCTGCCTTTCCTAACAGCTACTACAACACCACTACAAACTCTGTTAACTCCTTCAACCTAAAACACATCCTCTTGACCCCTGCTCCAATTATCTCTCCCTGGAGCTCTCTGGAATGCATGGCCTGTATGTAATAAACTCTCCGACATAAATGGCTTATTAATCTCACGTAATTTACTCTTCCTTGGTCTGATGGAAACCTGGCTTACACCCTCTGACACAGTCTCCCCTGTTGTGCTCTCTGTTGGCAACCTCCAATGTACCCATACCCCTCGCCCTGGTAACAAGCATGGCGGAGGTGTCGGCATCCTCCTGTCTGACACCTGTTCCTTTGTCCTCACTCCACCTCTGTCTTCCATCACACTCTCCTCTGAGGTTCTGTCCGAATCTATGCCCCTTTCAACCTCCAAGTGGCTATTGTCTACTGACCTCCAGGCCCTGCCACTATTATCATGGTGGCATTATCATGGCACACAGATTCCAAAAAAAGTGAGGGAGTTTCCAGAATTCAGAACCCCGCTGAAAGAAAACTCGCTCCACCGATGACTTTCCCCTCAACAAACAATACTCCACATTTTTAAAATCTCCCCCAAACCTGAAACAGGTTACTTTACCAATTCTTCCACTCTGTCTCACAACCCCACACAACTATACAACATCTTCAAGTCTCTCCTCCGTCCACCAGCACCTCCTTCCCCATCCCAATATTAATAATAATGTGGGTCAAAATAGTAACACCATTTTATGGTCTCAAAATATTGAATGAATGTTGTTGATCTAAAATCTTAGTTGCATTCAGTTCATGAGGAATAACACTAATAAACAGTCATTTTGCATCTTGATTGTAAAGCATCAATTTGTATTTTTTTGCATTAAAAAATCCGAATCTCCCTTTTCTTTTTGTTGCTTTCCGAAAGGTTTTTGAAAAAACTATAACACGTTTTTCTCTCTTAATCTTCTGTTTAAAAAAATTCAATTTTAATTTTAAATTAAAACGGATTAATTTTTTGGATGAAAAATGCAATAAGACATCAGCAGTCAACAGATGGCAAGGTATTGGTAGTTTAAGGTTGCGACTTGGGGGGCAGAGACTCGTTTGTCAATCGGTCAGGTTGATAGCGCTGTTGCAGTTTATCTTTTTTTTGGGCCCCGTCGGACAGCAAGCCCCAAAATAAAGTAAGGAATGGCCTGGAGTTTTTCGTTTTTTGCTGAAAAAAAAAAGGAAAATACTCCTTTGGGGTAGAACGTGAAAAATAATTTGCCTCAAATTCATTTAAAGTTGGGGTTGATGAAGAACTTGTGAAACTCTTGAAAAGGGAAGGGGGTTTTACCAATGTAGAAAAATTTTTGCCGTTTGAGTGAACCCAAAGTTTTAAATGAGGGCATATTTTTTTGGCCTCAAATTTCGTAATTTGCGAAGTCCAAATTTCGATGCTAAGCAAATAACCTTTGGAATGGCGTTGGTCACTTTCAAATTTGTTCATGGGTTTTTGGGCAACAGAAGAGGGGAAAACATGGGACCAGTTCAAAACTGTTCGGTCTAAAACTTTTTTGTTGCCCATAACAACCAATAGACGCCCCTTTCATTTTTTAGAGAACATTGAAAGGGAGCTCTGTTGGTTGCTAGGAAAAAAAAAAAAAAAAAAAAAAAAACAAAAAAAGTCTTAGGCTATGTTACACACCCCCGCTTTTACGCGGTGTCTTGGGGTCGCGCTGATGGGCATGTACTCCAGCGATGGGAGGGCCCGGTGGGCGACGTCTTTCTGTGGCGCTTTTCGCCGCAAGTCACGACATGTCACTTATCTATTGTATCCCCGGGGGAGGGGAAACATAATCCATATTCTCTATAGAAGTGGGATTACCGTAATTTCGGCGTGCACTCACTCTTTTAGACGCAAATACGAGGAATGTCCCCTGAAATTAGCCTGTGTAACATACCTTAGACCTAGACGTTTTCAACATGTGCCCTTTTCCCCCCTTTACTTTTTTTAAGGAAAATTAAAAAAGTTCAGGGGTTTTGCAGAATCTTTGAAAATTCACTTTTTCGCTCCCGCTTGATTTCTTTCTGAGAACTTAAGTCGGCAGTGAAAAAAAGGAAAAACCCTTTCACCAAGACATTCTTGGCATGGAGCAATGAAACCAGTGACGCTGGGACTCTGCAATGATGGGAAATCACTGTTGGTTTCTGTTGAGATACCCTCATGAGACACCTTACAAAAGAAAAGCATCCTCATCATATTTTGCCAAAGAAAATTGTCTGTAAACTTTGTAAATACTGTATTTTATTTTTGGGTCCCCTTTTTTGGGTTTTGTTAAGTTTAATTTTAGTCAAATAATCATATAATTTCATGTATGAGCCTTATTTTTCCTTTAAAGCTAAAAGAAATGGTTAATTTCTCAATGTGTCTTATTGTCTTTTTAATTAAATTGGGGGGTTTCTACAAAACATCATGATAGAAAAAATCTGATTCACTACTGAAATTCAGATGCCCAAAATGAGTTAATGGCACCCATGCACAACCCAGATACAGAAAATAAGTTCAAATTTGTCCTTATGTGCAACCGGCCCATATGAAGTGAACATATCGAGGAGTCTCTAACAGATTTACAGATCTGTGAAATTGGATACAATACTATAGAATGACAGAGGCAGTGGGGTGCAAATAGCTACTGTGAAATCTAACAACCCTTATATCTTCCTTCAAATAATAAAGAGAACCTCCATACTAATCATAAAACTTAACATGAGCTCATAAAGGTTCCTGTTCTGTGAGATGACACACCGCTTGATAGAGCAGCATTTTTTGCTCCGGAACACATCTTTCTACTGTATCTTAGGAGCTTTAGTTGCAACCATTTCGTATTTTTTGGAAATGGAAATGTCTCTTTCGTTATTTTTAATCGCCGGGAAAAACAAAGCCACTGGCATAAAAATCATTAGCGGACAAATATGCACCTGATGGCCAACTATTTCTGTTAGTAAATATGGCACCTAACAGGAAAAATTTCCAGTTTCAATGTGTTCACCCTCCCTGTCTATGTACAAGTTCATCAAAAACCCTGGAAAAATGATGCAAATTGTTTTAATATACTTGCATGACATATGAGCAATAATTCCATTATTAGGGGAGCAAATTAAGATAGTTGCAAATTACAACTGGTGAGTACAGGTAAAAAAAAAAAAAATACATATCTGCAGACCACGCTCAAAACACATAATAGCCATTGACCACATAAAGTCCACCATGATGCCTCCAGATACAACAGGGTCAACTTCTCTGCAGTAGTTCCATTTACATACAATTATACATACAAAGTCTAGGCAACACCTGTCAAATGGAAACACAACTATAAAACTAGTTATATGCCGTAAGAGTGCACTGCACAACCAAAACATAGTTGGAAGCTAAACTCCAATCCAACAAAATATACACATCATAACAAATGTGCAACTCATGACCCTCAAGTGGTCGTGGAAATTCCATAGGCTATTTAGGTGGCATTTACTTGGCCTCTCCAGAGGGAGGCACTACCTGGCAAATTTTAAATGGGAAAAATTTTTTTGGGAGGGGCAGTGAAGAAAAAAAGGGAAAAGATAAGAATTTAAAAGAGTAGGGAAAAAAAGGGGACAAGTGTAATTTTGGGGGGGGAAGGGGGTGCTGACCCCCCCCACCCCACTTTTTTTCTGGGGGGGGAGAGGTTCACCCACTTTTTAGCCCCAATAAAAATAATCCATAGAAAGCAGGAATTCGTAAATGGGGAGCAAGCACAGAGGGGAAAAAGTTAACCTTTGCCCCCTTATTTTGTGATTTGGGGGGGACGGTAGGTAGCAGCATCAGTGTCGTGCAGAGTGAGAGCAGTGAGAGATGTGATTATAGGCAGGAGTCGCCCCGAGGCGCTTCCCAATCAAAACCCGCTCACTCCCAGCACATCTGTTTGGGGCTGTATCTTCTTCCACTGTATACCATTCCCTAGCTCACCCTTATAGGTAGAAGGGAAGCTTCTGTGAAAGCAAACAGCACCAGATACAGGAGACCCCCGGAAGAGGGGACAAGGGTGTAGGCGTTGTGTATGTGTTAGTAGGGGATGTACTGTATATGTGGATGTGTGTATACTTTTTAAAGCAAAGTGTTAGCCATTACTTTCCCCTCTGCACTTCCCCTGGGGAAAGAAAATGAAGGGGCCGGCCCCGCAGCATTTTGAAGTGTGGATGGATAGCGCGTACTTTTTAAAAAACCCCCCATTAGCAGGCCACAGTAGCCCCCCTAAGCTGTGTGAAAAAAACTTGGGGGACACTCATGCAAAGATATGAATGCTGATTCCCCAGGCGGGTTCAGTGCTGGACTGCTTTAGAACCGGGGTCCCAAACTACGGAAATTGATTTACATAAACACAATGTAAAATCAGTGTATCGTTTATAGACACTGATTTTTTTGAGTATTTTTGGGGCATTTTGTAGCCCTACAAAGAAATTTTTTTTGAGCATTTTTCCACACTAACAGCACTAAAAATTAGAGAAGAAAAAACTGCCTTGGGGAGTCTGGGGGCGTCGCTCGTCAGTTTTTTGCATTTGCAAGTGCCCCAAAATTTTCCCAAAAACAAAATGACCTTTTAGTGCCCAAAAAACTGCATGTGAACCCCCCTAAGTGTGTGTGTGTCTGGTTTTAAAATATGTATTTTTCACACAAAATTTCCGGGGTCCTTGTTAGAATCTTGGGTACGGTGTAATTAAACTCTTTTGTCAGTGGGGTAATAAATCTTTTGTACAGGAAAAAGAAAAATATGCGGGACGTGAATAATGCGTAAAATCTGGGGTACGGTGTGAACTATCCGGGGGTCAGTATTTTTTCTTGGGGGACAGTGTTAATGTAATGTAAACCCCTGGGCTTGGTGTAATGTAATTTGGGATGGTGTAATATAATCTTTTTGTCAGTGTGAATGTAATCCCTGGGGGTTTTGGGTAAAGTAATTTCTGGGGTACAGTGAGTAATGTAAATTTTTTCTGGGTTAATGTGTAATATAATACATTTTTGGGGTATAAAGAATTATATATTTTTGGTAAAAGTGCAAATTTTTTTAAGGTGCGTTAGTAAAGTAATTTCTGTGGCTTCCCCCTGTTAATATACCGTATATACCGGTAAAGCCCACCCCCAGTAAAGCCGAGGCACCTACTTTTTCCACAAAAAAACCGGGAAAGGGGGTTTTTGACTAAGGGATAAGCCTTTTGGGTGGAAAATGCAACGGGGACTGGGAATTTTAAAAATAAAAAATAGATAAAAAAAAAAATTTTTAAAAAGCATTTTTAATTCCCCCATAAAGGTATACAGTTTGTGCCCCCATAGGCAAAATGGGGGTATAGGCAATTTAATGCCCCCCATGGGCAGAATAGGGGGTTTAGGCATTTAATGCCCCCCGGGCCGTTGGGCAGGTATAGGATTTAATGCCCCCCATAGGCTATAGGGGGATACATTTTAAATGTCCATTAGCAGTTTATGATGGGGCAGAAAAGGGCAGAATTTTCCCCCTGGCAGGCTTAGCAGGTAAGCCCCCAAGGGGTTATGGGGCAGGGTTTTAGGCGGGGATACCCCATGGGCCCCTTTAGGGGGTATAGGTTAAGGTTCGGGTATAGGTCCCCCTAGGGCGGGGTATAGGCAGGAATAGGCCCCCCTAGGGAAGGCGGGGTTTTAAGGGGGTATGGGCCCCCTAGGCGGGTTTTGGCAGGTATGGGCCCCCCCTAGGCGGCTTTTGGCGGGGTATGGGCAGGTAGGGTCCCCCTGGGGAGGGCTAAAAGGCGGGTATGGGTCCCCCTAGGGGCTTGGGCATAAAAGATTCCCCTAAGGGGCTATGGGCAGGTTTTGGCAAGTATACCCCCCTGGGAAAGGCAATACGGGTATAGGTCCCCGTGGGCGGGGCAAATGGGCAGGAAAAGGGCGGCTAAAAGGCGGGTAAAGGTCCCCCTAGGCGGGTTTAAAGGCAAAGGGGCCCCCCATTTTGGCGGGGCTATGGGCGGGTATAGGTCCCCCCTAGGAAACCCATTTAGGAAAGGGATAGGCGGGAAAAGGTCCCCCTAGGCACAAAGGGAAAGGGTTTTAGGCAGGTATATTCACTTAGGCGGGGCCCCAAAAAGCGGAAAATTTCCCCCTGGGCAGGCTATGGGAAAGGAAAGGGTGGGAAAATTTTAAAAAACCCAAAAAAAAAGGGCACTTCCCTTTCGACCCCCGCTGCCCCGTCCCTGGGCGCGCTCCTAATCTTTTCACCAGGGCGGTAAATGCCCTCAGACCGGCGCCACAGGGGAAAATTGAACCACTCCCCTGTCCGGAAACCCCGGGACACCCCGAAAATCTGCGCCCCGGGGGGTCCACTGCGGGGGGGGGGACGCTCGCTCTCTCCCCGGGCAGTGGTTTCCCTTTCCCCGTTTTGGCGTTCCAGGGATTCGAAATACGGGGGAAGAGATAGTTTCCCGGCGGGGCCACCGCGGGAGCGAAATAAAAATGAAGCGCCCTGTCCGCACCCATGGGCAGCCCCGGTGCCGACAGTGACTCGATATAACCAGGGGGGTTTTTTTTCAGCACTTTTTTGTGCTGAAAAACTCGGGTTAAATACTGGGTTTAAAAAACGGTTTTTAATTTTTTGGGGTGCAGTGAGTGAGTTTTTTAAATAGTGTATGGTTTTCCCAATAAAATAAATTCTAATCAGTATTTGACATAAGTGATTATGGGGAACAGCGAGAGGGGTTTTTTTTTTTTTCCCTTTCATTCTTTTGTGGAAAAAACAAATTTAATGGAGTAGTGCCCCGGGGCCGATAGGGGAGAGGGGGTTTTAAGCGAAAATTTGTGCACGCAAAAACCCATTTTTTTTTCCACCCGGGGGGGGAAATTTTAAGGGGGGGCGGGTTTCGGTTTCATTCCCGGGCCTTTTTTAGTCCCAGTCGGGCTCGACTTAAGAAATTAAAAGCCACTCCTAATTTTTCCCGGAAATTGCCCCAAAAAAAATTTGGGCCTTTAAAGGCTCCGCCCCAAACCTGCTGGGGGAGCTCACAGCACTCCCTCAGACGTCACCTCCTAGCTGGGTTAGAGGGGGCTGCTTCACTGCAGGGAGAGGAGGGGAGAGAAGGGAAGGGAGGGGAAGTGAAAGGGAAGGTGAGTGAAAGAGAGAGGGAGGGATAGGAAGATAGGGGATGAGAGGAAAAATTGGTCCACTTTTTGAACCAAAGTTACGCCTATAGAAGGGGGTGAGGGGTGAAAGACACTTAAGACACTGCTAATAAGACTAAAGGCTTTGGTCCATGATGACCAAACTTTTTGAACCTCTCAGCCATTTTTTTTAAATACTGCACAGTTTCTCATTGATTAACATCCCTGATAGCTTAGTCTTGACCACACTGCTTTTTGTGCCACCTGAAACATAAATGAGATGTTAGTCTCAGATACTTGTTTACTAAGGAGTGTCACTTGTGTGCTTCTCATCACATAAATGTGCTCTGCAGACCTAACAGGATGATACAAGGCTTCTAGTGACAGAAAAACTTGTATGCTGCTAAGACACACTGTTAGCTGCTGAATGACTCTGTTATCTTTGAGACCTGATAGGATGGTATAAGGTTGGTAATTCTAAGGGTTAAAGCTTTTTCAGTAAGAAGATAGGATCTTTCCTTGGCTCTTTCTACCACTCAATTTACACATCTGTAATGAGCACAGCGCATTTTGACATGTCCAAAGTTTTGTTTACAAGGTTGATGCTTAAAAACAAATCTGGTATACAGATCTTGTATTGTAACCATTCACATTTACAGTATCTTGTACTGATAGTAAAAGGTGGCATCTTAATAACCATAGACATTTATTTATAGAAAATGTGTCTAATAAAAAAGAAAACTATTATTTATAACTCATTTAATTGCTGAAGTTCTAGCTCCCAGCTAAAAGAGAATAATATAGGAAAAAGAAAACTATAGTTTATCCAAAACACACTGCAACTTTTTGAAGCATTGTGTGCACACGGCTTGGTAAAATCCAATTTACTACAATTTCTGCAGTGAGAAAAAAAATTGCAGTACATGTGAGCATAAGTGAACATAAAATAAATGCCCTAAATTTTTTTTTAACCTTTTGGTCACTAACTATGCTCAATACAATGCTTGGTACTTCCTACATGCATATAGCTTTCTTTTTTTAAGCTTCATCATTGTATCGTTGCCCTACTCTCATTTGGATAATGCCCCTCTATTTTGTCATGTATGCCTATCAATAAAATGTATTGTAATGTAGCTAAACTGTTTGACGAGTCACCATTTTAACAGCGTGCCTGGAAGATTGTGTTTGCGGTGCAAAAATATTTAGATTTTGGATCTCTTCTGTAATGTTTTCAATTTCAGATTAGAACACCATCAATCAATTGAAAGGACACTGACAATTAATTTGGAAACCACTTAACAGAAAAAGTGATGATATAGAATTTCATAGAAAATAACGCTGTAGTATTATCCATTTCCAAGCACTTTAGTTAAGGCTAGTATTAAATCTGCAAGCCAGTGAATTCAAATCATGTTAACCACTGTGCCATATCGCCTTTTCTGCAATTAAGAGACAAGAATGTGCGTTTCCATGGAGAACAGTCCATTTTCCAGACTCCACAGTTCAGCAAACAAGGTGTTAAGTATGTAATATGTTTGACCCCTTCAAAGTAGAAGTGGGCTGCAAAGCATTACCCCGGCATTCAAGTGGATAATGGCTTTCTAGTGGTTGTAGAACGCCACATGATAGGCCATGACAGCACAAATCCAACGAGGTAATTTGAGAAGCACGAGAATGCCCCGCTCCACCATTGCTATTTCTAATGTTCTATACCTCATATGCAAGTTGGCAGTATCTGAAAACACCATTGTGCATGTAAATGTACTTGGAGGAAAGAAAAAAAAAAAGAAATAAAGGTTAATTAATCGAATAAAAACAACCATAAATGCCAAGTTGCGAACAATAAAATGTTACGGAAAAAATGTAACTTCGGTCGGACTACAATTGAAAAGGAGGCTGTTTAATAAAAGAAAAGCAATTTAACGGGCCTATTTTGAATTTCAAGACATTAAGGGGTACATTTTCCAAGCAGTGCATGGGGAGTAACGAGCACAAATCCCATTAACATTAATGTGTTCCTTTGCTCTCAATGATATTAAGTTTTAAGTGATGCTATAACTATTATAACAATCCTTTGTGACAGCATTCATCTGTACAGTGTATATCCTCAATATGCCTGGTTACACAAGATACTATCTCACATCTAATGATACGTTCGCTCTAGAGGAGATAATAACTAACAGACTTGCACGGTTTCAAGCATATTTCTCCGTTTCCCTCCTCCCCCTCCTCCGTTCTCCTCCTTCTCGAAATTCCATATTTCACATCATCTGCATCGCTCGGCCTAATCACCAAATTTCCCAAAAACTATAAAAAGCCACCTTAATATTTCAGCACACCAGCTGTAATCCGACAAACTAAATTATTACCGAAGGTGCCAGCAGTTTTCTATACACAGTGCTTAAGATAATTATAAAAAATCATCTTCATTACTGCATGCGAGCAATTTTTAACAGTTTAATTTGGACAGGTTACAAAATACATTCAAATTGCGTCGATATAATTACTGCGAGCCTTTGAAGCAATAAAATCTTACCAACCAAATCCCTTTGACCCTGTTAATGTCTGTTCCTTGTTAATCTAAGGCAAACAGTGTTTGTAGCGAGCGTTTTTTTATAGAATATGATAAAAAGAAAAGAATTCCCTTAGCTGTTGTTATTGATTCCGGCGTTTACCGGCTGAGCGTTAAGTGCCGTTTACAAACCAGAACAGATGCAGATGCTGACAGAAAGGTAAACAATTGTTGTGTGGCGCGCTGCCAGACATGGAGGCGATATATTAACTCCAAGTGAAGCACATTTCCCCTATGGATTACACTTATTGCCACTTCATTTCCTATGTGCTCCGTCTCTCTAGTGCTGTGCCTAGTGCTAAGCTATTTCCAGTCCTGCGCTGACCCCCGAGGCCCGCTGCTACCTCACACAGCCATTAGTGAAGGGAATTGCATGTGTCTGACACAGGCTGAAACCAATTATTAGATATTTTCTTCAGAATGATGCCCAACTCTGTTGGGAATGAGCAATCATGAAATAATTTACCTCCTGATTTAATTTTTTCCTGCACAAATTAGTTATAGTGAGAGGCAAAGCCGTACACAGCTGCTTGTGACACGGTGTATCTCTGTCTTATCAAGCTCCTACTTGAAACTGAAGGAAGGAGGGGGAAGCTGAAGGTTTGGTAAGGGACTGAGAAGGTTGGGGAATCCTGCTTAAAAGAAAGACGGAGAAGTTGATCAGATATACTGATCACAAGTACTGCTGGATGATTAGAATTGACAGGGCCATAAAGAGATATGGGAGAGGGGGAAATCGAGCTTTTCAGGATTGGATGTTTTATACACCTTTCTGCTGCTATGTAAGAATTTCAATGGCCCGAGAGACATGAAAAAAAGAACACAGGATGGAAAAATAATATTGTTTGGTTGATGATGACGTACTACTTGTTCATGATATACGCCAACCTATTGTTGTTTATGGTTTAAGGAAAAAAAAAGGAAAGAAAGAAAGATATTACATGATAAGGTCAGAGTGGAAAAGTAAAAAAAAAAAAAGAAAAAGAAATTTACCTAACTGTCCCCCATGGCAGCTGCATCTCAGCTCACCGACGATCTGCTCCTCTTAACTTCTGGGTTCTCGTCCAGACACATTGGAGAGGCTTGTGCTCCACTGTAGATAAATCGAGAGCCTCTCCTCTGTGCTGAGACAAGAACAAGGAAGTCAAGAGGAGCGGATCGCTGACAAGCTCCGAAGCGGCAGAGGACAGGTAGGTAACTACTGTTTTTTTGGGTTTTTTTGCCCACACTGCTCCCAAATGTCATGTAATTTTTCTTTCGTGGACAACCCGTTTTAAGAAGGACAGATTACAGAAAGGCTCAATCTACCTTTTATTTCCCCTGTTTTTTTAAACCGTAATTGCTAAATTCCGGCCTGTTCACATGATGAATTTAGATATCAGAATTCAACATTGATTTGGTGTCCAAATACAACTGGATAAATAACATTTATTTAAGTGGTAAATCAATGTGAAAATGTAGATGACATGGAATCTTCATGTCTTGAAAAAAAAAAAAAAAAAGAGAGAAAAACATGAAATTCCAAAAACAGACATCGAGATCAGTAAACCTTGTTGAAATAGGGATAATCTGCTTCCAAAAAGTGATGAAAGATGCAAATTAGGTTCAAACGTCAACCACTACTGTCTGCGTCTAAAATCCACACGGAAAGTGGCTGATTTTATGTATGGATTCCATAGTAATTTCATGTCATTAAAGCTGATATGTGACTCCTGTTAGGGAGTCATTTAGAACCACTATCACCATCACCCAAAAAGTCTCTAGTCAGAAGGACACTTCCAGAATATAGGCTGTATCACAGTTCACGCAGCGGTCTCTGTCTCGGACGTCCCCGTGCCTCCGTTTGTGTCCCTGCTGTGACTCTTGTCCTTGCTGTATCCTCCCTTGTCACCTCCGTCCCGGCAGCGGTAACCGCCGACAGGTTTAACTCACCTATCCCTGCTCCATGGCATCCGAGGTGGCAGGGGCCCCCCCTCTGCACTCTCTGTAATTTAAAAGGGACATTTCTTTTAATTACCTTTCCTTTTGCCCTTGGGAACTCGGTGATTTAAACAACTTCCTGCCTCTGCTCCAGCATCAGTTCATTGTTATTCTTCAGTGACCATGACATGTAAAGTCATCCTTTAAAAGGGTTGTCTAGTTGGAATAACCAAACTTTATACACCCCAATAGTAAACTGTTAGGTTGGTAGGGAGCGATCTTCACCTTATTCTATTAAGGCAGAGAGTACCTCTTGCTGCAATGCATAGCAATACGCTCGTATTTTCAGCGCTTTAAATTTTTTCAAGAAAAGCCCCATAGACACAAAAAAAAAAACCTGTAGCCCCTCTACGTCGTTTCTTCTCGATCGCTTTTGGTGTATTTTAAGATGTTGTATTACCCCTGGCTTTTTAGTTTTCTCGGCATTTTTCCAAAAAATTAAATTGAAATTGGGTGACGTAAAAAAAAATAGAACCGACTGCGTTTTTTGCGCAAAACATGACAAAAAACGGTCCTGCATAAAAAAAAAACGGTCGACTTTTGTCCGTTGTTTTTGTTTGTTTGGATGAAACCCTAGCCTTTACACAAAGGACCATGAATTTTTAATTAGAGGGGCAGACTTTTTTTTTAATGGCCCTTTTCGTTATTTTAATTTCCCCTTTTATGTTGCCAGGGCCAGAAGAAAGCATTTTGGTGTCCTAGGCAAATAGGGCAAACGCCCCTCTCACTTCCCAGAAAGATTAAAATCTCAGGGCCGGATCTGAAGCACGGGCCTTATGGCATGTTCACACGGCATATTTGCAGGGCGTACTTTGAGGTGTAATTGCGCTGCAATGCGCCCGAAGTAGATCCCGCAAATACGGTAAAATCCTAGCACTCATTGAGTGCTATTTTTTTCCCCTGGGGAAAAGGGGTAATGGAGCTGGGCCAGGTGCACTGAAAGTACGTGGCGTACAGTGGGGGGCACAATACGTCCGCTAACAGGTTGAACCTGGCCTTAGGCTGCACCCTCCTCAGCTAAGGACAATGGGCAAAAATACAGTTGTGGCATATTTTTTTCAGTTGTGGTATAATGTAATCTTTATTTTGCTTTTCAGTACGATATACATTTCTTTTTAATTTGATTTGCTACGCTGTTTTATGAGATTAATCATTTATTTTATTCTATCTTGTTTTCTAGCGGACTGAAGTGTCGTTTCCATTGATTATTATTATGTTTAATTTTTTATTTTTTTTTTATTTGTAAGAAGGTGAAAGATGGAATTTTAAATTTTTATTTTAATAATTTTGTCCCCTTTTTGAAATATTATTTTATTTTTAAATTTTTATTTTTTTTAAAAGGCAAAAAGAAGGCGGGGTTTTTTTTCGGGGGTTACTGCCCTAAGGGAAACGATCAGGATAGGTAATGGGCATTTGGCCGACCAAAAAGTGAAGAAAGCCCACCCGCAAGGGCAAAAATTTCAATTGGGGGAAGGACCCCGTGGTTTATGGCAGGGAATTTTCCTTGTGAGGGAAAACTTTTTGACTAAAATATGTAACAAGGTTTGAGGATTTTATCTTCATAGGCACTTTCTAAAAATAAGGATAGCAACATTTGAAATAAGGGTATGTTCAAATGGTGTGCTGCGGCGCATATAGTATGCGCCGCAATACGCTGGGTGTTTTGGAGGAATACGCTGATCATTGTGTCTTACCAAAGCACGTGGGCGCCGGCCCCATAGACATTCATTGTCAGCGGCGCTTATTCGCCACAACAATTGAATGTCCCCTTTTTCCCCCCGGGGTGCAATACGATCGGGGTTGCGGGGGGGGACGACGCATAACCCATAGATCTCTTGAAGTATGGTTACCGTAATTGCGGGCCCCATTTCACCGCGATAACGCGCAATTTCGCAGTGAAATACCGGCAAAAAAGCGACCAAAATAAGCTTGTGAAAAAATTTTCCCTAGATACTCAAAACATGTCTTTTGGGGGTTTTGCTTTCTTCTTGTCTTTTAGAAACTAGCTGCTCTCTAATCCAGTAGGATTTGGGGATATAGATTAGACCTAAAATACAAAAAAATGAAGTCCTTATGGTAGGCAGGGGTAAAACATTCATCAGTAACTAATATGTCCTGAAAGGCATAAAAATACTCATTTTGTCACCAAATATTTCTGTTTTGCCTTTAAACACATCCTTTATTGAGCTTTTCATAAAATTATATGCTATACAAGAATGATTAGACCCAAACCCAACACAGTATTACCTGTTTCTTCCCATATATTTATAAATTGGAAAAACAATTGGAAAAAGGAAGTACAAAAAAAAAAAAAAAATTAAAAAAGTAAAAAAAACGAAAATAAATTTAAAACCCTTTGACCTATGATAGAAGTGTACATCATTGTTGATGGATAGTTCCCGCACAATGACGTTGTTTTCCCCAAAAGGAAACTCATGGAGCTATAAAGGACACCCAAGATACAAAGTACGTGGGGCCTAAAAACGGTCCTGCTCCTGTCTCAAATGCTGTCTTGGGAAACCTGATCAGCAGTTTAAACCCCTTTGATGCTGTGGCCGTACGATTTCAGATTTAAAGGGGTTTTCCCAAAATGTTGTTGCATGGGATCCTCCAAAATGGGTATTTAAACACTTTTTAATATAGTGATTCAAAAAAATGAAACCTTGGGGAAATTACACTTTTTTTCCATCCCTAGTTAACTAAAAGTTTCAAGGGCTTGGAAAAAGATTTTGTCTTTTATATGAGAATCTCTAGTTGAATGTATTTTTTGAGTAAACATTGCACAAAAGCTCCCCGCTTCATAGTTTTTGTTCTCCCCCCCTTCTCTCCTTGTGAGGCAGAAAGTTTTTTTTTTTTTCTCTTCTGAGCAGTTTAAAGAGGCAAGAAACTCACTTAGGAAGGCCCAAAACCCGTATTACTGGGACAATGTGTTTAAATATGGAAAGAACTAATAATAAAGGGAAAATTTTTAAAAAAACATCCTAGGCAAACCACTTTTGAGGGGTTTTAACATCCCTTTGGTAAAAAAAAATTTTTAGAAACAGAAAAACCCAATGTGGATCAACGGGGATTTTAAAAAGAGGCAAAAAAAAAACAAAAAAAATTTTTTTCCCCTACTAAAACAGGGGGGGCAGTGAAGAGGCACTAAAACTATGGGGAAAAAAATTTTTAAAAGTTTTGAAAAAATAAAGTTTAAGGAAGAAAAGTTTGGGCCCGGGAAAAAACATTTCCTATGGGAAAGAAAAAACAACCCCCAAAAATATTTTTAACTAATAAATAGAAAAAAGATTAAAACAAAAATATTGGCCCTTTAAAAATACTGAGGGAGAGACAGTAGAGGGCGATAAAAAAAAAAGAAAACGTTTTAAAACCCACTTTTTTACCACTGAAATTTTCCCGAGGAGGATGCCCTTTCCTGTTGAACAAAAGAGATTTTGGTAAACCCCAACTTAAATTTTCCTGTCAAACCCGGGAAGAAGTGAAAGCCCCCGCCTTAGAAGTTTAAAATAGAAAAATTTTCCAAGGTCCAATGGCTACCCCCACGTGCCCCAAAGGAGATTAATGATGTATAGATGGGCCCCTTTTCTTAATATTTAGGGACTGTCTAAAAACCCGGGGAAATGCCCCAAAGGTTTTGGCGCATAGAAAATGGGGGTGCCAATATTCAAAAAGGGGAAAAAAAAGTGATCCGGGGAAAACTATAGGCCGTAATTTTAACCTCTTTTGGGTAGGTAAAATTTTTTAAAGGGTTTTTCTCGGGAGATGCTACCCTTTGGAGTATCTAAATGAAAATAAATGTATAACGCCTTTCCCACACGGGTTTCATAAAGGGGTGGGCCCTGTCAGACAAAATCTCATCAGCTTCTATGGGGAATTTCAGTGCTAGATGGATCGGGGTGAGGCCCCTGGTTGCCCAAAATATCGTTTTTTCAAAAAGCATTTGATACGGTGCCACTTAAAAAGGTTGGTAAAAAAAAATGAAATGTTTGGGACGGGGGGAAAATTTGTGTGCAAAGGGTAAGTAACTGGCCCCACGGGATAGAAAAAAAAAGGGGTAGTAATTAACGGTACATACTCAGACTGGTTCGCTGTTACTAGGGGGGTTTCCAAACCAAGGGTCATTTTTTGGGCCCAAAATTCCTCTTTAAAAATTTTCTTTAAAGATCTTACACAGGGAATACACAGTAGAAAAATTTTGATCTTTGCGACGATACTAAGCTCTTAAAGAAAACAACCCCAAAAAGAGGGTAATGTGTTTTTTTCAAAAGGGGTCTGGGGGTAATTGGACCTGGGCCCGGGGGAAAAGGCCAAAATGAGGTTTAACACTGAAAAAAATGCAAGGTTTAAGCCCCCGGGGAAGAGAAAAACCCTTACATGATTACATGTTTTAAAAGGAAAAACATGGGGAAAAAATGAATTTGGGGAAAAGGAAATTTGGGGAAACCTGGTGGACAGTAAACTTAAATTTTACAGGGCCCGTGCGGCAAACAGCAGCCAAAGCAAAAAGGATCCCTGGGGGGCATTAAAAGGGGGATAGATGCACATGATGAGAAACATTATTCTCCCCAAAATTTTTTTACCCAATCATGGTTTTGACCACACATGGAATAAATTTTTTACAGTTTTTGGGACCGTGCACAAGGGAAAGGGCATTTTAGGGGCTTGAACAGGGACAAAGGCGGCAAAAAAAAATAATAAAAGGGCTTTGGGGGGATACAATACCCCGAAAAAATTAAACAAGATTAGGGTTTTTTTAGTTTTGGAAAAAAACGGCTTTTGGGGGGCTAATAAAAATGTTTAAAATTTCATCAAAAGGGCAATATTGAGATCCTCCCAAGATTTATTTTTTCCCAGGGGTGTAACTAAAAACAAGAAGGCAACCTCTACGTCTTGAGGAACGAAAGTTTTTACATAAACATCGAAAGGGGTTCTTTTTCGTGAGACTAATTTGGGAATTCTCTGCCAAGGGACTTGTCATGGTGAATTCCCAAAAACAGAGTTTTAAAAATGGTTTTAATGCATTTTGGGGGTAATTAATTTAAAAAGTTATAGGGGGGGGAAATAAAGGAATTTAAAGGGAGGGGCATTGATCCCGGGAATTTTTTGATTGCCAGATTGGAGTCGGGAAGGAATTTTTCCCTAAAATGAGGGAAAAAATTGGCTTCTACCTCATTGGGGGTTTTTGCCTTCCTCTGGATCAACACCTTAAGGGACAAAAGGTGGGAACCCAGATGGACGGTTTTTTGCTTTTTTTTAGCCTTACAAAAATATGAAACCCTTTTAAATTATTTAAAAAAAGGGGGGACCCTTTTTCTCTCTGAAACCCTCGGTTTCCCCGGGTTTAAAAATGGCAGCTAAAGGTTTAAAAAAGGTCCCCCAGTGTGCCATTGGTAATGGCATAATAAGGATGAGCCCAAAAGGCAAAATCCTAATTGGGGTGCCTGTCGTTTCACACTGCAGGGGTCAGATCTGGTAAAAATAAGTATTCCCCAAAACAATTTAAAAATAGTGATCAACAATTCTGCTTCGGGCTTTTTAGTGGAACAAAAAAAAAGTAAAAGTTTAAAAAAAAAAAAAAAGTCTACTCCCAAATTCGAAGAAAAAAAAGAGTTGCATGTTTTTCATTAAACAATCCATAGAATAAAGATAAAATGCTATTTGTAGTTCGTGCAAATGTCATAAAAAATTTTTTTTCATTCATACCAAGAGTTTCTAAAAATACCCTATACCCCTAAAATTCAAAAAATAATCAAACAATAATTGTTTCACAAAAAAAGCCTTTTTCATAGTATGGGTAACAGAAAAACAAAAAAGTTGTATAAAACGTAGCTTAACAATTTTAAAAATGTAAACATGAAGGAAAAAAAAAATATTTTTTATTTTGAAAAAATTAAAACCAAATTTTTTAAAAATTAAAAATGACTTTCTATCAATTTTTTAGATGATAAAAAAGGTGAGGGAAAAAATGCAGAATTTCTGTTTTGTGTACATTGCCCCTAAAAAAAGATCAATAAAAATGAATAATTAAAGGGGTTTCCCAAAGGAACAAAATCCCTTTCTAAGGCGAGCTTGTAGGTCAACCTCAGGGAACCGAGAGATGGTCTCATTTGCACAGGTCTCCCCCATTCATGTCTATAGGAGTTTGGAATATAGCCGAACATACTCACTCTGATATGTTGCATAGGTCTAGCCACAGCTGCTGCAGAACCTCAAAAACATACTTTAAGGCTAAGTTCACACGGCTTATTCCCGCCGTAAATGCGGGACGGATTTCGCCGAGCGGGGAGGAGAAACGGAATCCATAGTTCTCTATGAGAACTATGGATTACCGTAATGCCTGGGACGGATTTCAGCTGTATTGGAGCGCAGTATGGTGCGCAATACGGCTGAAATCCCTCCCAGAATCAGCCGTGTGAACATGGCCTAACTGCTATATGCCAAACCCATGTCATCAAAAAATGACTTATTAATTAACTCACGTTTTAATGTTACATTTTTTTTTATCACAAGGCATTATGGGAAAGGGGCTGAAAAGCCCACAGCGCCCCCCTGTTGGTTGTAACATATCCTCAATTTGCTTTTGACCCACCGAGTCTTGAGAAAGCAAAAAGGATTTCCCATAATGCCTTGTGATATGCAGATGCTAAGTAGAGGGCGAAAAGGCAAAACAAAAACTCTACAAGCCGTTCATTCGGTGCTCTCCTTAAGGAGAGATCTTCCTACATTTTTTTTAGGCATTTTTGGTTGTTTTTTTTTTTTATTTTCCGTATCACTTTCATTATTTTTTAATAATTCTTAAGTCCTGTAGTTTTTACTTTGGCCACTTAGGCTAATAATAGTCGGATCCACCAGTCATAATAGGAGACGGTAACAGCTTCCCCTCTACCCCTCCCTGCACACTGACTTCTTCCCAGGTCAAAAAGTATGCCTAGAAAACTCTCCTATAGAAATCAATGGGACTGAGTCAGTCTTAAAGGGGGTTTGCCATGATCTCATTTCATACCTCCTATATCCAGCTCTTCAGCTCTGTGTGCTCAGAAGGGGGCGTGTGTGATTTGTTTGAATTGCATATCATGTGACCCAGTAGGATGACATCATGCCTTTCCTCTCTCTAGTCAAATAAAGATGTATGGGTAGAGCTGTGTGTGGCTACACTGTAGCTCAGAGGTAAAGTTTTTAGCTCCATAAACAAGGGTCCTAGGTTCCAATCCCTGCAGGAACCAAGCCTGTGGATTTTTTTCTCTTTATCATTGCACAGACCTCATTGAGGTTTCTTTTTTTTAAATTTATTTGCACTGTTTGACTAATTACTTAGGAGTACAGAGGATGTGAGTACAATGACAGCACCTGGTCTTTGAACACTCAGTAGCTGCTTGAGAGGAGAGGTGATTTCTGAGCATGTCTGAGCAGGACTGAGGAGCTTTCTGCCCTGGTCATATCCCCTGGAGACGAGCTGTAAACAATGGATCACTAAAGGAGCAGCTAAAACTAAAACGGTCCAGAATATTTAATAATGATGAATGGTGAAAATGTTTATTATTTAATTTGCAAGCTTCCCACATCAATTTTACTTCAGGACAAAACCCCTTTAAGGCTCCTATGTGCATGCAGCTGCTGTAAGGTATGACTGCAGCTGCTGTAAGGTATGACTATGACTGCTGTAAAAGAAGTGCAAGCAAAAATGCTGTCCCCATAATCATATATAGGTGACCGAATTGAGAAATCTACACTGACTAAGAGGAAAAGAATATGGATCAGGGTCTTGACTTAAGTAAAAAAAAAAAAAAATTGGTGACAGATTCCCTTTAAGAGCCTTTTTGCTCTTTAAATCTGTTCTTCAGCAGTTGAGGTATGCATTACCAGAAATTATGACTTCTTTGCCTATATATAGCCATGGAAGTCCACTTATACATTGAGTTGCTAAAGCAATCATACACTTTGAATTGTTCCTTATTATTAAACGTGATAACCACAATAATACATGTTTTTAGTGATAATTTATGTGATAGAGCAACACAAAGTAGCAAGTATTTGTTAAGTGTAAAGAAAGTGATACATGCGGCATGCTTATATATTCAGCCACCTGTACTCCGATACCCTAAATAAAATCCAGTGTGACCAATTGCCATTAGAAGTCACCCAATTAATAAACAGAGTACATCTGTATGTCATGTATTCTCAGTACAACTACAGCTGTTTTGTGAAGGCCTCAGAGGTTTGTTAGAGAACATTAGTGAAGCAACAGCATCATGAAAACCAAGTAATACACCAGACAACTCAGGGAGTTGTGACAAAGTGTATCACAGGGTAAGTTTTTTTTTTTTTTTTTAAGTAGCTGTTTAAAAAAAAAAAATCATATTTAAATCAGTTTGAAAAACTTCTCACAGAGCACTGTTCAATTCATCATCTGTAAATGTAAGGAATATGGCACAACCACTAACCTACTAAAACATGGCCGTCCAACTAAAATGACACACCAGAAGAGGAGAGCACTAATTAGAGAAGCAGCCAAGAGGCCTAGAATCCCTCTGAAGAAATTGTAGAAATCCACAGCCTGGGTGGGAGTATCTGTCCACAGGACAACTATTAGTCGTGTTTTACACCAATCTTGCCTTTATGGAAGAGTGGCAAGAAGTAAGCCCTTTTTGAGAGCAATCTATAAGAAGTCCTGTTTGCAGTTGGCAAAAAAGCTATGTATGGGACACAGCAAGCATGAGGAAGAAGGTGCTCTGATCAGAGGAGATCAAAATTATACTTTTTGGTGTTAATGCCAAACATTATGGGTGACCGCTATGAATTTAGGCGTTTAAACGGAAATTTTCATGCATATTATAATAGCATAGAATGTGCCTGATTTATGAATCCATTCTACTGTGGGTCATAAATCTGGCACATTCAAGCGCTAAGATGACATTTCTGGCTCAGGTAAATTACTTTGAAAGTGGTATACCGATTCCAGCAGTAATGCGCCTAGAATTGCCGTACTGAAGCTATAAATCTAATGCGCCCCGCCTCCTGCACGCCGCTCGAAATCAGGCGCATTACAAAGTGCCGCGGGTGCTTTGTAATGCATCAAATACTGGAGTACGGGCTATTGAAAAACATAGCGAATTGGGCTGAAAAGACGCCAGACTTCTGGTGCAGCCCCATTCATACATGTCGTCCTATTTGTGGAGAAAAGCCAATACTACATGTCACCCTGAACAAACCATCCTCACTGTGAAGCATGTTGGTGACAGCATCATGATATTCAAATTCAAATAACAGTGGCACACTATGGACTAAGGAAACTATCAAAGAGGACATAGAAAATTTGGAAAAAGCATTACTGCTAACTAGGATACATGAAACAATTTGAGGTTCTTAGTTCACACTTTTGGCCAAAAATGCTTAAGCCCACCTCCGCAACTTCATCGGGACCTCAGTACAGGTGGGTCCTACGCTATTGTTACCTCTATTGGGTCCTGTTCAGACCTGCATATTTCAGGGAGCGAAGATACCTGCTTCAAAGAACACTGCACTGATTTAAAACCTGAGGAATTGGGTGGGGTGTAAAAACCAAAATAGAGGCCGCCACTCCTCCCCCCATTCATACATGTCGTCCTATTTGTGGAGGAAAGCCAATACTACATATCACCCTGAACAAACCATCCTCACTGTGAAGCATGTTGGGGTGCTTTGTTTCAGCAGGGACTGCTGGTCAGAGTTGATGGGAAAATGGATTTAGCTAAATACAGGGCAATCCTAAAGGAAAACACCTCCAAGGCTACAAAAGATTTGAGACGAGGGCCTAGGATCACCTTCCAATTGAACAATGACCCTAAACATACAGCCAAAGCTACAATAGAATGGTTTACATCAAAGCATATGCATGTGTTAAAAAAAAAAGAAACCAAGGTCCAGACCTAAATCCCATTGAGAATTTGTAGTAGGACTTGAAAATTGCTGTTTACATTTATCAACCAATCTGACTTACCTATAGCTATTTTGCAAAGAAAAATGGGCAAAAGTTTCAGTCTCTAGATGTATAAAGCTGGTAGAGACATAACCCAACAGAGTTGCAGCTGTCAAAGTACTGACTCAACGGGGCTGAATATATATGCACACTACACTTTTCAGTTTTTTAATTTGCAAAAATTTGGAAAAGCATGTATCATTCTGGCTTCACAAATACTTGCTACTTTGTGTTGCTCTACCACATAAAATATCAATAAAATACATTTGTTTGTGGCTATAACGCTTAAAAATTAGGAACAGTTCAAAGGGGTAACCCACTGTATTTAAACAATATACAGAATTTATAATTACCTGTATTATTTTTTTTAAACTAAAGTCATCTAATAGTGACCATTACCGACATCATTCTGGAAAATAATTACATTTTTAACATAAATCAATGAATGCTGTCAGCCTCTCCCACAGATGTTTCTTGTTGGAGTGAAGCTCAGAGCAGATGCAATCATTTTTATTCCCCGATCAAATTTCTATTCAGTATTTTTGTGAATCCAAATATTCATCATATATACAAATATACACTCTTTTTTATGGTGTAATGATTTGTATTAATCTTTTAGAAATAATAGTAATAGTAATAGTAACAGTAATAGTAATAATATTTTGTTTCTACAACAACACTAATTCTTGCCAAACACATTCATCAATCACATTACTGTATCCAGCTGAGAGATTTGGGTAAATTCACATGTGGTGAAGATGAAAATCTGTGCAGGTAAAATCCACAGTAGAATAAAGTAGAAGGCAATTGAATAAGAACTCAAAAATCCTATCCACATGCTACAGAAATTTTCTACATGGAAATTGATCTGATGTACAGATTTTTAAATTCTCTAAATGTCAATTTCTGCTGTGAACTTTCACCATGAATTGTCCCCTCTTCTGGGTATGTTCACACATCAGCGTGAAGTATCATATGCAGAATCTGTGGCAATAATCCAAGGTGATACTTTCAGTTTTCTGCAATAGATTTTAGCTTTGCAGTGGCAGTTTTGGTCTCCAGTTTGGATGCATTTTAGCCCCATTCCAATGAGGCTAATTCACATCATGGCTGCTTAGTGCAGAATCTAAACAGAATCCCCATCAAAGAATTAACATGTCTATTACTTTTTGTCTGCAACACAGACCTGAAATCCGCAACGGAAAAAAATCTGTGCCGTAGTTTAATGTGTGAACTACGTCAAGAATTTCCCATTCAAATAAATGTACTAAAAAGAAAAAGATGACAGGCACTTCATTGGGCAATATGAAAGATTTTCAATGATATTACTCTTGCGATCATTGCTCACCTGATGTTGGTTGTGAAAGTTCAACCAACTTAATATGCTTTGAAAATGGAATAGCATAGGTGCTCCGAGGTCTTATGGATGCCAACTGGAAACTGAATCAAAAAGAAAGCTTTTTTGGAACAAAGAAACCAGAACATAATAAACTGAAAAAAGGCAGGCAAATAGACTGAGCTCCGTATTAAACTGTACCAACAAACCATAGGATAAAGAATGCAATCCTGAGGTATCTGAAATGAATACATTCTACAAAAAACTGCATGACAATGCTATTCGGGGATAGTGTTTTCCCTTCATCAGCCCCAAAAGCAGAATCATAGTTTCAGTAACACAAAGTCCTCAATTAAAAAGAGGCCGCCATAATTGTGGCTAATTTTGTTACAATTGTTTATGGTAGCATAGTTACAATGTTATCAGGGTAATCTATCAGCATTGAAGTATTATTTTACACTGGATAATGTATCTTAACAAGGCTCGGACTGGACCACAGGGGAACAGAGGAAACCCCTCTGAGCATGGCAGAACTATAGTTTCTTTTAAACTGCATATACAGCCTTGGGAGAGGCAGAAAGGCAGAGAAAAAAAGGCAAAAAGCAAGAGGCAGAGTATAAGAGGCCTGTACAGTTGCTGTAGGGTGGGCCCCAGAATCAACTCCACTGCTGGGCCCCCAAAACAAAATTCCTCTAGCAGGCCCTAGGCATCCCAGTGACACTGATCTTAAAGGGGTTGTCTCACATCAAAGATTAGCTTTAAACATGTAAGGACTAGTAATTGAAGAGATTTTACAAATATATTGTTTTTTTGGGAGATAAGATAGAATTTATCAGCTCACAGTGCACCCAGGTTTATCTGGTTACCGTCCTGCTCTCCTCTTCTCTTTGCTCCGTCTTATCTGATAGCAGGAATGACAAGTCCAGTAGGGTTGCCTGAGAGCAGAGTGTGTTATTTCAAACAAGTAATTAGTCTCCTTTCTTTGCTTACTCTGAGCTCTGTACTTAAGAGATAACATCTCTTGCTCTCATGTCAGTGCTTTTAGAAACTGTGAATGCTGAGTTTATGTGCTAATCACTGCCACAGAAGCAGCTACAGCCTAATCAGGAGTAGACAGGATGCATGACTCTGAATCTGCTTTTGGCACTGAAACAGCATGGTAAGACAACCCCTTTAACGCATATGAGATTCAAGTTATGGTCTTTTGAATGGTTATATCTTCATTGTTCCATCCTTTAATATACATATTTTATGATTTTCTGTATATTTTATAATAATTTATGAAATGTGTATAAATTATTTTGATAAATAATGTGAATATTTATATATTTTATATATTGACTTCGCTTATTGGTGAATCTGAATAATGGTAGCCTTATTCCTTTTAATTGAGGACTTTTTCAGGAATTGTGTTACTGAAACGGTGATTCTACATTTTTGGCTGACAAAGGGGAAACATAATCCCTGAAATGCTTTGTTATGCATTTTTTGTACAATACATGTATTCATTTCAGTTACCTCAGGACTTTATCTTTTACTGGGGTTTGTACGTACAAATTAATTAGAAATACAGTCCGTTGACCAGCTTGTTTTTGTCCTTTATTTGATCCATTCATGTGACTGGGATGCAGATTTTGAGGCAGAATTCACAATTAATTCTTTGTTTAAATTTGTCATATAAACAAGGCCTTTTAGTGTAGCGAAATTAAATTCGTGGTAAATCTGCTGTAAATTCCGCATATAGTACACGCGGAATGAGGTGGATTGGATAAAGATTTACAATGAAATCCAATGCAGATTTGTAGTAGAGTCAAGATGGTGTATGAGGGAGAGGAAGGGTAATGCAAATATTTTGGAGCAAGTATAAGGCTCATGCATGTTGCGAAGCGGTAAGAATGGAGCTCTGTACCACAGTTAAAGGGGAGGGAGAGAGAGAGAGAGAGGGAGAGAGAGGAAGAGAGAGAGGGGAGAGAGAGATAGAGAGAGAGAGACTTTTTCCCTAGGAGCAATGCTTTCAAAGGAAAAAAACCTCTGTAATATGGCATATGATTAAAACCCATCATTTATCATAAGTCAGATTCATATAGAAAGAATTAAGTAAATGGCTTGATATAAAGCAGGAGATTTATGGAGGAACTCTTTAAAAAAGAATAATCAAACTTACTGTGCAATGATGTTGTGCTTTCTGTCTGCCTCTTTATAGCTCTATAGACCTTCAATGGTCTCATAATATAGCTCTGTACAACTTCTAATTTGTATAGAGATGTGACACATCTGTGAACATGAGCCCCAATATCTGAACACTAGCCTAAAAGGAAAAATACCATATTTATTATATCTAGGGGCTACGTTTGGTATTGAAATCATAGATAAAATGCTTATTAAAAACCTATTCAGATTCAGTATGAGAAAACAAAATTAGAATAATACAGTCATAATTTAGAAAATAGACTAAAGGACTAAAAAAAACTAGGAAAGTTTTAAGAGTTAGAAGTACAACTGAGCGTCGTATGTGTCTGAAAGCATAGTGTGAATGACGGCAGCTAAGCACAAATTCTTAGTATATCAATCAAAGTCAATTAAATACCATTACCCTCGACCTGACACATCTAGACGACCCATCAATACACTAAATAAAGTCCTCTTGGATCACAGGAACCTTCATTTCTACATGACTTATCGTCGATTACGAGAAGACTTGTCTTCTTGTTTAGGTTCGGATTCTTAGACAGCTGAAGGTATGTTTTCTGTCTGTTAGGTTTATCTAGTATAATAATACATTTTCATTTGATAGGACTCTGATCCGCTACAGAAAGGTATAAATATTATGTGACACGAGGACTGTGAAACCTATTAGTTCCTCCAGCGCAGGAAAAAAAAATAATAATTTGCTGCTGCTGCATTCAATATAGATTGAGTTGTATGTAGGCTACAATGAATTACTCAGAAATTATTTTGTCAGGTGGTTCACTGACATTATAAAACATAAAAGTGATGCTCAAGTGGTTTGAGTGCTGTCAAAAAAACAAACAGGATGGAATTATTTCCTGCCAATCCACTTGTGTCCCATTTATTATTCGGAATGATATACAGTATGTTTGTTAATCCTGATTTTTTATTAACTCATTTCTCTTTTTCTTTCCAGCTTGTATTTCAGACTAATTGGGTTCATATAAAAAGTCAAATAAAAGAAGGTTTCCAGCTAACAGGAAAGCAGAGTGAAAGTTGCAGAGAGACAGAAATATTTCTACAAGTGTGAATTATGAAGTAGCGCTATCACCCCAGGGCAAAAGGATTTATAACTTGAGCATCTCTGTGAAATTATAATATTGTAATAAGGTATGAATCTCCTTGCTGGGTTCTCAAATAGGTTTATCTTTATTGCAAAAAATACATCAAAATAATGGTTTGGAAACAAAGTAAATGACCCACAATAGGATCCCAAATATCCACTTCTCCCAATACTCGGCTTAAAATGGATTTGTGTCTGGTTGAGGGTAATCATAAGGTCACTGTCCACCTCCAGAACTGCTGATTATGTAGAAATATAAATATAATTATAATCAGCTGAGAAGATGCTTATTCAGTGCATCTGAATATACCGCAGTGCTGAACATTTCAGTTTCTATATTAAATTCTTTAAACTGAGCGTAATGATTTCCTACATCTGCAAAAAAAAAAAAAGAAGTTAATTTATGAAGGTTTTTTTGTATCAATTTTTTAATATTTATATATTTAGTTTTTACATTTTGTTGTATTAGGTGATATTTTTGATTCGCATAATTAGAATTTAACTGGCAGTCTACTGCTACTTTTTACCCTGTACTTTCTGTCAATTGTTCAACCACAAGGCTACCATTACATAGGTGAAAAATTCAAGTGGTCACAGGCAAAAAAAAACCACAAAAAACACACTCCTGACCACACAAACCAGATATGAAGACAGCCAATATGAACAGTAAGTAGCACAGGATGTATCCAACAATAAGGTATCAATAGACAAATATCTAGGTAAAGCCTGGCTACCAATGATGGGTCTTGGGGAGAAAGCATATAGCGGTTTATTTTGGGGAGAGTCAGAATTGAGCCTGGTTATTTGTATGTGAGACTACATGTGGCCAATGTATTATAATAACAATTAAAATTTACAAAACCATATTTAACAGAAAATCTAAATACAGTCACATGAGCGCCCTGGGGTACATTGAATGTTTCATGTACAACTATATAGAAGGGTTAAAGAACGTGAAATCTTTAGTAACTTGACCAGATGGTTTTAATTTCAAGACTGTTTCTACCTTCCCAAAGAGTAATTGATCAGGCAATATATGCACAGATATCATCTTTCAATAGCCACAACCCAGCTACATTTATTGTTTGATGATAAATGTAGAGAAGTGATATATGTCATTTAGGGGGAAACTGGAAAATCCTATTAATAGCGCAGTTGAGCTGTAATGTAGTGAACAGTTGGATTGTCCTATATTACTTTATTGTACAGTATCTGATTTAAAGATTACTAGAACTCTGCAAACTCTGTGCATCAAGAGATATTAGGTGACTACAGTTTTAAAGCCTGGAGGATTATGATTACAGCACTGAACTATAATAAATGGAAGAATATTGTAACAGAATAAGGAAGATGTTCATAAATTAGGAGAGTTAGGACAACCATTTGGCAATTGAGGTTGTAGGATTTCTTGTGACTCGGAAAGTGAATCATTAATCTGGGTTAAGCTCAGGAATAGAGTCTAAGGCTATGTTCACACGGTGTATTTGCAGGGCGTAATTACGCCCCGCAATTGCGCCGTGTGGACGGGGGCGGGGCGGGAGCGGGGGAGTGAGCGGGGGGCCGGCACTGTACTGGCCCATTGACAATCCCTGCTCGCGGCGCGTATACGCCGCTAGAAAGTGACATGTCAATTATCTCCCCGCTCGGCGGCTTCGCCGGGCGGGGGAGGAGACGTAATCCATAGTTCTCTATGTGAACTGTGAATTACCGTAATGAATGGGCCGTTTTCGGCCCGTAATTGGCGCACTTCGGCGCGTAATTACGGACCGAAATTCGGCCCATTTTAAGCCGTGTGAACATGGCCTAAGGGAGCCCCAGGTTCTCACTTTTAAAGGGAATATATTGCCATTGTTTTTACTAACTAAAACAAGACAATAATATATGTTCCTTTCTTCCTTGCTGTTTTTATTTTTTGACAGTAGTCACAAAATAGCAGAATTGACAGCATTTAGTAAAATATTTTCTTAATATAAACTATATTTTTCTGCTGACATAGCCGTATCCTTGTTTTTTAATGGTACCACTTAATGTTCCATATAGTGTACAGGGAAACAAAAACATTCTTTATGAGGTGTAACAGGTAAAGAAATGGAATTGGCCATTGTTTTTGGGTTTAATTTTTTTAAATCTACAATGCACAATATGTAACATGACAATTTTATTCTGCTAATCTCTTATACAGTAGCTGTTAAAGCTGAATAGCTTTTTAATTTTCCAACTTGCTTTTTTGTAGGTTTAGCTGTAAGTTTTAATAGTGCCACTTTGGGGTACATGTGACTTTTTGATCACTTTTAATTCCTTTTTTTTTTTTTTTTTTTAAACTGAAACCTGCACTACACTAAAGATTAATTTTTTATTTATTTTTTTGTAAAATGGGGAAAAAGGGGTGGCTTTGACCTCTCAGGGTAACATCCAGTGCTGATGCAGTTAGGAACAGTGTATAACTCGAAATTTTGCAGCCAATAATAATATTCATTAATATTTACTATTGGCTGCTCAATTTGCAGCTTAAAAATCTGTGTGGTCATTAAAGGGGTTTTTCCACGACGTAATGTTGACGTTGGATCCTCCAAAATGGGTATTTAATCACTTTTCTAAATATATGGGATTACAAAAAGTGATGCCTGTGAAAGCTACAGCATTTCTCAGTCCCCCTTAGTTACCTGAGAGTTCACATTAGACACGACCAGGAGAGCCGACAGGAGCTGATCTGGCCGCGTTTGCCTGAAACACTTCTTATCTGATGACAGGGAAAATGAATGAGCTTTCAAGGGACTGGGGAGAAAGTGCAGTGTATGAGCCTGTGTCTGCTATATAGATAATCCACTGTTGTAATTTTATTATTTTAGTTAACTTTTGAGATGCCCCCTTATTCCTCACCCTCTCCCTCTCACCCCTGCAGGGTTCATGACAGCATGATTTGTTTATATTCTCCTCTGTGCTGATAAGGAGGTAATGAACTCTCTTCCTGGCAAAACCCCTTTAACAATCAGGAGAAAACCATCCCTCAAAGAGCATGTCTGTGTGGTTTTTCATTGAAAAACAGCCATCCAGTTTATGCTGGCAGTTACTAATGTCTTGGACCCATCTTGTATGTAAAAGGCTCAGCTCTTGTGCCTGCTCCATACATCCCTCCTTACGTTATGACCTACAGGTACATGAAATATCGACAAACATACTGCCATGGAGATGAGGCTTAATTCTATTTTCAAGATTCTGAGAAAATCGAGATTCATGAAGTCTTGAATAGGAAAGTTATTTGAATTAATGTGGTTAATTGCCAAGCCCTAGCATAAACTAAGCTAACTTATAGCTGGTATAGCATTTGACAACAGTATCTAAAGATGCACCAAACTGATACAGTATGGACCACTCTGTTGAGTACTATCTTGTCTAATTTTAAACTGTGGCTTCTAAAAGAGCAGCTCACCGTGGCACAGACATACAGCTTTAGAAATACAGGTATTCTACAAGTGAACTGACCATGCCGATTGGCTCGATCCTTCAATCACATGTACGACAGATCAGCAGTTAGTGTGGCATTGTATGTCAGACATGGCTTGAAGGTCCCCAAAAGACCATGTTATATTGAAAACATTGTATTCCAAAAGGACATTGTTACTTCAGGAAGCACTATTATGCAGACAAACCATTCAGATGGTATAAGAAAGGCATACAAGTCCTGCAAATAGAAATAAAGTAAAACATTTGGTAGACTGTAAAACAAGAGTAAATCTTTCCCAAGACAATGCATTATTCCTAAACACATTACTGATTATTGGTTAAAGGTGTTACCCCACAAAAAAAGGAGAAACTCTAACACCTGTTCACAACTCAGGAGGAGAATGAATGTTTACGGGGCCCCTATCATCTCTTGATCAGCCCCAATCCAGAGAAGGATTGCAGCAGTCACAATCAGGGCTGCGGAGTCAGAGTCGTGGAGTCGGAGGCTATTTTGCCGACTCCCAAAATATATAATAAGTTGGTCCAGTTAGTTCGATGCAAAGAGCAAGAGGAATTGGGTCCGGCCAGTGCTCCTGCTCCCATATCTTCGGCTTTATCACATAAGGAGTGTAATTGATGACATGGAGCAGGCAAAGCGCTGCCCCAGGGGAAAAGATTCTGCTCCCATGGCAAACAGATTTCAGCAAAATTTTTCACCTGTTTTCAAAGAACTACAAGATGCAATTCCTTTATACCCTGACATTGTTAGAGATGTTGCTGATGTGGTCACCGCTTTGCCCCCGACGCAAGTTAGTGTAGAGAGGCCGTTCTCTAGCCTGGAAATAATGAGATCAGATGTGAGGTCATGTATGCAGGATCTGATGGAGGCGATACTATTTCTCAGAACAAACTCAGAGACCCCACAAATGTTCCTGCAGTGTTTTGAATATTTACAATTTTTTTGTGTCCTAAAGTCATATCCAATAAATATATTTTACACTGACAAGCAAAATGGTAACAATGTTTTGAACTTTTGACTTTCAGACTCCATATCTCACCCTCCAACTTTGAGGCTACTGTAATTTTATATACAGTCATCTTACCGATCTTATACATAAATTTGACTTGCAAGTATTTAGCATCTGCTTAGTTACAGTTTTGCTCCTAAAAATCAAAGTGTTAATTTTTATTATTTTGTTAGTATTTGGGAAATCTCCCTTTTGCTTTCAGCTCTGCCTGAATCCTTCTAGGCTCTGGATCAGATTCAAGCATATCTTGACCAAAATCTGATCCCAGGTCTCTTCTACACATTCCCAATGTTGGTGCGGACTGGACTTGGATACAAATACAGAGTGTCTTCAACTCTACCCACGGGTGTTCAAAAGATCAAAACATTGTTACCCTCTTGCTTGTCAGTGTCTGTTCTACCTAAATAGCTTGATTATTGTATCATAAGGTGATAAACAGCCTGATGGGACCATTTTACTACAGTAAAGTTATCACTTAAACTTGCGCCATATATGAGGGAGTCAGGAGTCGGAGGTTTGGGAAATTGAGGAGTCGGGGCTTCGGCTTGCCGACTCCACAGCCCTGGTCACATTCAGACATAAACCGCTCCAAATTGTGATGTAAGTAGAGGCATGATATCACTGCAACCAATCAATGGCTTCAGTGGTGACATTCCTGATTGCAGCAGTAGAATGAAAACAGAAGAGAGATGCAGCGCTGGAACTGGAGGAAGAGGATTATAGTTTTTTGGGGGGTTTTTGAGAAAAATATAAATATAAAAATATTTTTTGGGGAACTGGACAACTACTGTACTCTATGGCCATTTTTATGACGTGAGCAGAATTATTTGTAATATTATGTGGATAGAGTTGTCACTGTCAGCCTGGCTTGAGCAACTACTACAGTGCTATTAAGAAAACAGTATTCAAAAGTGTCAACTTACAACATAAATTGTAGATGAAGAAAAATACATAATTAAAACATCAATTTAAAGTTAGATCAGGCTAAAAGGTTCCCAGGGGTATTAGCAGAAAGGACTTCAATTAACTCTTCTGTATGTATTGATATTTTCCGGCCAAGTACTTCCCTTACACTAAATAATGTGTTGCTCGATGTTCCGCGCCATAAACAACCCAATGAAAAAATGTAATAACGTAGAGGTTAAAATAATGTATATCATTATTATCTGCTACATCCACAACTGTGATGATGCAACTGAACATGACTGCAGTCATGACAGTATTACAGCTTCAATGAATTACGTTATGGCTGGAATATGTCTAATAAATATCGCCCAGCGTATTTTCTCCCTTAGTTGTAGCCCCAGACAGCAGTCATACATCGGTATAAAATTTACATGGGTCAGTGTCACATTATTCCGTTTTATTCATCCACCAGGATCAGTTACTGTGGTTGCATTTCCCTATACGCTACTTAGTAAAACAAACATTAAGCCAGTCACCTTCTCCATTTTACAGTTAGGACTTTTCACATTCAACTAAAAAACTTTGATATAACTATGTTTGAAGGTTTTATAAAATATGCTATACTAGAGTATGTCATTGAAAATAAATGTATAACGCCGTTCCAGCATGGGTTTATGAAGGATCAGTCCTGTCAAACTACCGTATATATTCGAGTATAAGCCGATAAAATGTGCTGAAAAATACCCCCCTCGGCTTATACTCGAGTCACTGCGATGGCCCGGGCGCCGACAGGGACGCTTCAGATATATGCGACTCCTCAGGGAGCGCATATAACTGAAGGCCGAGTACCTGACAGCGTCCGGGCGCTGCGGTGGCCCAGGCGCCGTCAGCGATCTCTTCCCCTGCATGCGACTCCTCCGAAGCGCATAGAGGGGAAGATACCACTGCAGAGCAGAGAGCGAGCGCTCTCTGCGTCGCAGTGGACTCCGGACGGGCGCAAGCAGACTTGCGGCCGTCCGGAGTTTCTGGCACAGGCAGCGTGTGTCATCATGCTGCGTGCGCGGCCTGATGACATCACCCGCCTGTGCCGAGAAGACCGAGGAGAGCGCGCGGGAGACCAGACAGCGAGGAGGCGGAGCGGCGAGGGAGACGGAGCAGCGGGGAGCCAGGTAGGTGGGTGTTTTTTTGTTTTAAAATCCTACCTACACCTGCCTATAGCCTGCCTAGTACTGCCTATGGCCTGCCTAGTACTGCCTATACCTGCCTAATACTGCCTATAGCCTGCCTAGGGGACCTATACCTGCCTATAGCCTGTCTAGGGGGACTTATACCTACCTAGTACTGCCTATACCCTGCCTATAACCTGCCTAGGGGGACATATACCTGCCTATAGCCTGCCTATGGGAGCAATTACCTGCCTAGGGGGACCTATACCTGCCTAGTACTGCCTATACCTGCCTAGTACTGCCTATACCTGCCTAGTACTGCCTATACCTGCCTAATACTGCCTATAGCCTGCCTAGGGGACCTATACCTGCCTATAGCCTGTCTAGGGGGACTTATACCTACCTAGTACTGCCTATACCCTGCCTATAACCTGCCTAGGGGGACATATACCTGCCTATAGCCTGCCTATGGGAGCAATTACCTGCCTAGGGGGACCTATACCTGCCTATAGCCTGCCTATGAGGACCTATACCTGCCTATGGGGGCAATTACCTGCCTATAGCCTGCCTAGGGGGACATATAGCTGCCTATACCAGCTTATGGGGGACATTAAACTGCCTATACCAGCCTATACCTGCCTATGGGGGACATTAAACTGCCTATGTAATTTTATTGGTATCTATTTTTATTTTTAAAATTCACTAGTAGCCGCTGCATTTTCCACCCTAGGCTTATACTCGAGTCAATAAGCTTTCCCGTTTTTTGTGGCAAAAGTAGATGCCTCGGCTTATACTAGGGTCGGCTTACACTCGAGTATATACGGTAATCTCATCAGCTTCTATTAGGAGGTTAGTTCTAGACTAGATCGGAGTGAGGCTTTGGATGTCATATCTAGATTTTTCTAAAGCATTTGATACTGTGCCACATAAAAGTTGGTAAGTAAAATGAGAATGCTTGGACTGGGGGAAAATGTGTGCAAGTGGGTAAGTAACTGGCTCAGTGACAGAAAACAAAGGGTGGTGATTAATGGTACATACTTAGACTGTATCCCTGTTACTAGTGGGGTACCACAGGGTTCACTATTGGCCCCTATTCTCTTTAATATAGTCATTAACGATCTTACACGTGAATTGCACAGCAGAATATCAATCTTGGCAGATGATACTAAGCTCTGTAAAGTAATCAACACAATAGAGGACAATGTTTTATTACAAAGGGATCTGGATAAGTTGGAGGCCTGGGCAGAGATTTGGCGGATGAGGTTTAACACAGATAAATGCAAGGTTATGCACATGGGAAGGAATCCATTACATGACTACATGTTAAATGGGAAAACACTGGGAAAAAGTGACATGGAGAAGGACTTGGGAATCCTTGTAGACAGTAAACTTAATTGCAGCAGCCAGTGTCAGGAAGCCGCTGCCAAGGCAAATAGGATCATGGGGTGTATTAAAAGGGGCATAGATGCACACGATGAGAACATCATTTTACAAGTCACTGGTCAGACAACACATGGAATATTGTGTACAGTTTTGGGCACCAGTGCACAGGAAAGACATTGTAGAGCTTGAACAGGTTCAAAGACAGGCAACAAAAATAATAAAAGGACTGGGTGGACTATAATACCCAGAAAGATTAGCAAGGTTAGGGTTATTTAGTTTAGAGAAAAGACGACTTGGGGGGTGGGGGGTGCTTACATAATAAATGTGTATTAATATATTAAAAATCAATATAGAGATCTCTCCCAAGATCTATTCACATCCAGGACTGTATCCAGAACAAGGGGGCATCCTCTACGTCTAGAGGAAAGAAGGTTTCTGCATAAACATAGAAAGGGGTTCTCTACTGTAAGAGCAGTGAGACTATGGAACTCTCTGCCAGAGGAACTTGTCAAGGTAAATTCACTAACAGAGTTCAAAAAGGTCTGGATGCATTTCTAGAGCATAATAATATAACAAGTTATAGTAATTAGAACTCTGGAGAAGGGTCGTTGATCCAGGGATTTATTCCGATTGCCAGAATTTTTTCCCTAAAATGAGGACAATTGGCTTCTACCTCATGGGGGTTTTTGCCTTCCTCTGGATCAAAACTGTAGCACAAAAGGCTGGATTGGATGGACGTCTATATTTTTTCAGCCTTACAAACTATGTAACCATTATTAAAATATTAGAAAACTGTGCCTTCAATGAGGCAGAATAGATTAAAAACATAACTTTAATTTATATGATCTTTTTTATGTCAAGAAGACAAAATTATGACGGTGGAGGAGATGCTTTGTAAAGAAGGGAAAGAGGAGGTGGAAAGCTTAAAGGGATTATCCAGTTAGATTTTTATTTAAATTTATTTTTATCATATTGTTGCCCTTTTAAAATAAAAAATCAACAACTTTTATTACCTTTTATTACCTTGGATCCAGCATTGTGCTGTCCTCACTGTCCACTGTTTTCTTTCAACCTCCTTCCGAATTGAACATCACTGCTGCAGTGGTCACATGCCATTGGCCGACATCACGGTGTGGATCGCTTACTTCCAAATGGTGATATAAGCTAATGGCATGTGACTGCTGCATCAAACTAGCGGCTGCAACAGCGACATCCCGTTCAGAAGATGACCAGAAGTGAGCGACGCCAGAGCGGATTCAAAGTGAGAAGGAAAAGTATAAGGGTACGTTCAGACAGTGTATTTGGGAGGTATATTTCGTGGCGTAATTGCGCGCGTTTTTAAAAGTTTTCAAAATGGAGGGGTCGAAATTTTTTATTGTAGGTACACTTAAATTTGTAAAGGACGAATAAAAAATTTAAAAAAAAAAATTAAAAAATCAAGATAATCACATTGTATTAGTTATAAATAATTAATTGCCATTTTATTGCACTGTCCTACTCATCAGAGTAAATGCAGACCGCTCTCGTCGGCTGGCGACGAGAAATAGATGTAGCGGGACTACCCCTTTAATACTTGGTACAGATTTGGTACACGGCTGTGCGTCTTGTTCTGTCTCGGATGCCAGCGTCTCCTGCTCACCATCTAGGGAGCGTGGATTTGAAGCAGCATTGAAGGGGTTTGGGTAGCCGCAACTATAATGCTGAGTATATGCTTTTTGATGCTGATGGACATACTAACAAATGTTCAATGTCTGCTTTTAAAGAAAGCGTTTTTTAAAATTATGAACTTTTTATCGCTTGAAAAACACTCCCCGGCCACTTTATTAGGTTTCACATGCTAGTAACGGGTTGGACCCCCCTTTTTTCTTTAGAACTGCCCTTTTTTCTTGTGGATAGATTCAAAAAGGTGTTGCAACGATGCTCAATTGGTACCCAAGGGGCCCCCAAAGATTCCCAAAAAAATATTCCCCACACCATGGCCCACCACCACCCCGCTGAAAAGTTGATACAAGCAGGATGATCCATGCTTTCATGTTTTTACGCCAAATTTTGACCCTACCCCTCCCAATTTCGCCGCAGAAAATCGAGACCATCAGACCAGGCAACGTTTTTCCAACTTCTTCTGTCCAATTTCGATGAGTTGGGCAAATTGGAGCCCGTTTTCCCCGTTTTAGCTGAAAGGAGTGGCACCCCGTGTGGTGTTCTGCTGCGGTAGCCCCACTGCCTCAAAGTTAGCCGTACTGTGCGTTTAGAGAGTCTTTTTGCCTCCTTGGTTTAAAGGGGGCTATTTGAGTCACTGTTGCCTTCATCACTCAACCGTCTGCCCTTCTCCTTTGACCCTTGGCATCAACAAGGCATTTCCCCCACGGACTGCCCCACTGGATGTTTTTTCTTTTTGGCCCTTCTCTGTAAACCCTAGAGATGGTTGTGCGTGAAAATCCCGGAGTCCTTTCTGAAATACTCAGACCACCCTTCTGGCACCAAAAACCATGCCACGTTCAAAAGGGACTCAAATCACCTTCTTCCCATATGATGCTCGGTTTGAACTTTCAGGAGATTGTTTGACCTGTCTAATGCCTAAATGCACTGAGTTGCCGCCATGTGATTGGCTGATTAGAAATTAAGTGTTAACGAGCAGTTGGACAGGTGTACCTAATAAAGTGGCCGGTGAGTGTATATTTGGACGTTGCGTGACTGTCAGGATTTTAACCCATGGTGGCATAGTTTGTTTCTAATGGTAATCTTTGAGACTGTGGTCCCAGCTCTATTCATAAAATAAAACACCAACCTTGCAAGCTGCACTGATATAACAGCCTGTGAAAGTGGGCGGGGTGCAAGAAACCAAAATGGAGGCATCCCTTCCTCCCTATATAGATTAAAAGCAATATATGCCAAATACAACGTATAGTTCTGCCCTTATAGCAGTGGTGTGCCACTGGTAATGGGGTGCGTGTGTATATATATATGCCGCAACCCTGCCAGTGGCACCCAGGTTCACATTGTGTTTTTCAGAAATGTTTTTTGTGCAGAACTATACGTTGTGTTTGGCATATATTGCTTTTAATCTATATAGGGAGGAAGGGATGCCTCCATTTTGATTTCAAAAAATGTTTTTGGATGTGCATAGAAAAACTGTGTTTTTTTTTAGTCTGTATGAGGAGTGGCTGCCTCATTGGCTTTTTGCACTCCGCCCATCTCCATAGGTTTTAAATCAGTGCAGGATATTCAGTAGCTAGTCCTTTTCACTCCCTAAGGTGTTGGAGTCTGAACAGGCTCCAAGAGAGGTAACGTTTTAGTGTTAGGACTCACCTGTGCTGGGGTCCCCTTGACGCAATTGGGAGGTGAGCTTAAACACTTTTGATCAAAATTGTGAACTAAAGGGGGGCGTGGTCTGCCATGGCTGCGTGAAGAAGCCTTTCTCCTGAGCTCCTCTGCACCCTCCAGGGAATCCACAGCCATCTGCCTCACAATCATGGGCAAAGCATCTAAAAAGACAAAAACCGGCCCTGCAACAGTTGCCGACCCCGCTCAGGGGATCATTGGCCAGTACTTCGGGCGTTTTGCAGAACCTTATGCCTCGGGAAAACTGGAAAGGAGCGTGGCCCCCAAAGGAGGGGCCCCCCACCTCCCCCGGAAAAGCTGTGCTCCAGGGCCCACAGCGCCCCGACATAAAGGGATTGCCCGGCTACTCGATGGGCCCCCCGCAAGAAACGGGACGCCCTGTGCCCAGCTCCTTACGGCGGCCCCAGCCAAGGCGGGGGGGTTCCAGATGCGCCCTGCACCCCCCGGGGGTGCCCCTTTTCCAGACGCGGCCTGCTTCTTTTTGCCAGCCGGGACCCGAAAACCGGCGTTTGCTTTTTACCGCGGCCTCTTTTTTCCGGGCCCTTCGCCGATTTGGATCTTCGGTTTAGTGCCCCCTGCCCCAGGTATTCTCCCGGGCCCCCCGGCACCTCCCCGGGGCCCTTCAGTGTGAGAAAAGCGGGGCGGCAGGCCGGTGCCCGCTTCTTGTGAAGGGAGAGGGAACCGGGGCCCCCGGCGGTTTCCCTTTTTGGGGATGGGCTGCAAGGGGAGTTCCTTTGATTGCGGATGGTCCAAAATGAGGACCCCAAAAGCTTTAGCCCCGGGCCCCCTCCCCCCCAAAAACCCCTTCGCCAGGGGATTTTGTGGGGCCATTATAATGGCTTTTGGGGCCCATGCCCCTATAAATTCTGCAGCCCCCGGGCCCCTCCCACTTCTTGTGAGGGGCCCCAAATCACTTTTGGTCTCCGGATCCCAACCCTGTAGGGGGGGTGGCCCCCCTTTAATACGGGCGCCCCTCCCAAACCTTAGAAAAGCCCTTTGGGCCCCCGGGTTTTGGGGTCCCCGGGGACGGGGAATACCCCTGCATCAGGAAATTAAGGGGCCCCAAATTTCCCAGCCGGGGGCAGGGTCCCCTGCTGCTCCCCAGCGTGGTCCCCCGGTAATCTTGGGGGGGAAGGGCCCTGCTCCCGGGGCTACCCCAAGGGCCCCTCCGGGAAAGAACGCCCTTTCTGAAATCTGTTTGTGCCCACCGCTCGGTGCCCCAGTGGCCTCTTCTTTTTTGCTAGCCCCCTAGTTATCTCTCCCCCCCCGGGCCCGCACTAGCCCGCATCTTTGACCGGGGGGGGTTGCCCCCCCTTTTTCCCCCCAGTTCTAGGGCCCGGGAGCCTCCCCCTTTTCCTCAGAGGTGCTTTGGGTTCATTTTTAGTGAGAGGGGGGGTTGGTCGTCGCCATGGCAGCAGTGGGGCCCGGCCAATAATTCGGGCCCCGGCCCTTCCAATTTTTCTTCAAAAAAACCCCCCCAACTGGGAAAATTTTTCCTCCATGAAGAAACGGTCCAAACCCGGGTTTGTCAATTCCCCCCTCTTGAATTTTTTTTTAAATTTTTTTTTTTTTTCTGTGTCCCCCAGGGTCATGCCCTACAGGGCTCAGAACTCCCCCTTTCCGCCTCTCTCTGAAATTGAAAGGTGTATTTGCACAACATTATCTAAAAACTATTTCCCCTTAAAGGCGGGAACTGGCGATGTAAAAAACAGGGGGAGGAGGAAAAAACCCCCGGGAAACCCGGGGGGGCTTCCAGAATCGGGGGCCTCCCTTTTGAGCTATAACCTCTCTGTTTTCCAAGTCTTAAAATAACATCCGGGACCGGGGGCCCCCGAATCCCAAACATTGAAAATGTCCCGGAGTCCTTAGAGGCCCTGCGCCCTTTCCAAACCCAAGGACATTTCGCCCCCAAAGGGGACGTAGTCTGCCGGGTCCATTTCTAGGGTTTTTTAAAAGAGCTTTTTCCTTCAGAAGGCCCGCTCAGCCTTTCCTTAAACCCCCCCAAGATATCAGTTACAGATTTTCCCCGGGGTTTTGCCCTCGCCATCCCCTGGCACAGCGAGCAAATGTTTTAAAAACCATTTTTAACGTCCTGGGGGCGGAACTTTCCTTTTTTCAGAGGGGGGTTTTTTCCTTTTGGGCTTATTGTCCGCCGGTTGAGCGAAACCTCCCCTTTGCGAAATCCGGAGGATTTTTTCCTTTCCTTTTTGTGGGGCCCTTAAAAACCTCTGATTTTCTGTCCCGGGAATGGCCCTCCCTGCCCTTTGGCCGGGGGGAAGGGGGGGGGGGGAGGTCGGGATGGCTCTTTTCACCTGGGTCCGGATGCCCCGGGCCCTTTCCGTCCAGGGGGCCCCCCGCTCTAAAGGGCCCCCAAAAACACCCCAAGTGTAGGGGACCCAATTTGCATTTTTTCCCCTGATATCTTTATGGGTTCTAGGTTCATTTGGTAGGGGTGAAATTGGGGGGTTTCCCTTTTTTGAGTGCCTTTTGCCTTTTCCACTGGTTTTTCCCTCCAGAAACCAGATCTGTTCCCTGTTTTATGGTAAAAGGGTTTTATGCTCTCTTTTTTTGGGCCCTAGTTATAATAGTTTTGGTTTCTTTTTTTAATATGTTTGTTTCTTTTACTGTTTGGGTTTGGGGCTCCTTTATGGGGGGCCCTCCCATATGCCCCCCCCAAAATTTTTAAGGGTTTTGGGAAACCTCCCTTCTGGCCACTTGTGGGCCACCTGGTTTTTTCCGGTTTTCAAGAATTTTTGTAGTTTTTTTGTGGGGAAATTTTTTTTGGTTACCCTTTGTGTTCTTCTATTTTTGCCCCCCCCCTGCCTATTTTTTTTTTGTCCTTTTTTTTCCCCTTCCTCACCATCCCCCCCCGGGGTGTTGGAGAAAACAAAATTAAATATTTAAACCCCCCAACCCTAAATGGGAATTTTAAGTTTAGTATCCTTAAACGCCAAGGGCCCTTTAAACATGCCTAGGAAACGTTCCCCAAAATTCCTGTATCATTTTCCCCCCGAAAAAAAGCCCAAATCGTGTGCCTTCAGGAGACACATTTCAGGAGACACATTTCAACCTGCTCCAAATCATGGGCAGGTTGCTTTCTTACTGAAGGTTTGGGAAGAGTTAAAAAACCCCGGGGGCTGGGGCCCACCTTTAAAATTTTTTTGGGGGGGATTTTTAACCCCTTCCCCTGACCCAAATCTTGATAACTGGTTGGGCGGCCCTCCATAGCTACCCCGGCTATCAAAAAATTTTAAGAAAGCCCCCCAATTTAAGTGGTGGCGGATGGCGGGTTCGGACCCGTCCGTTAGGGGACTTTTTGTTTTTTCTCACGGGCCCCAATATTTTTTGCAGGATCGTTTAAATATTCTCCTTCCAGCTTGGGGCCCTCCCTTTGGCTGCAGTTTTCCCTCGATGGGCAATGTTTTGGGGGTCGGCCCATCCCACCGATATTTGTCTTTTTAAAAGGCCCCTTTCTTCTCGCTAAAAGCTGGGCCCTTTGGGGGAATTCAATGATTTCCCCTGTGCGGGGATTTGGCTTTTTTGGCGGAGCTCAAGTTGACGTTGAGTTTTTAAAGGTGGGGCCATACTGATGACCCCCACTCCCTCTTTCTAAAATGGGAGGCACGGAAATTTTCCCTTTTGTGGCTTTTTGATAAAGATGGAAAGTCCCCCTTAAAAAAGCCCCGTTCGCCGCGATCGTTTGCGGCGCTGCAAAAAGGTAACCTCGTTGAGTTTCTTGCAAAAAACAAGCCCTCTTACAAAAGTGCTGCGGGATTTGCTTTTGGCTGGGGTTGGGAAAGGTCCGTTTTTTAAATTTAAAGGCCCTCAGGGGGCAGACTCTTGCAGCAGGGTGTGTGGTTCTACGAATAGGGTTTAATTTAAGAGCGGGCGACCCCTGGCGGACCCATGGGGAAAAAGGACAGCAGGGCCCCGGGTTTTACCAGTATTAAAATAGGCGGGTTTAATTTAGGGTATTTCCACTCCAGGGATCGCGGGGGGGAATTTCCCAGTCTTTCTCCTCAAAGTTTGTAAAACCCTTCCCAGATGGAGATCCCAGTCTCTCTCCTCAGGTCGGGGGCCCTCCCCCCATTTCCGTTTTAAAAGGTTGAGGTCCCCCAGAGGTGGGGGGAAAGTTTTTCTCGATGGAGGAGTTGGGGGGTCGGCCTTTTGGGGAAACCCTCCCTAGGGAAAAAAGCCCGGGGCCCTGATGGTTTCCCACGGGAAAATTTTTCTTTTCAGATTATGCCCCAGCTCTCCCCCGGTTTCTTCTGGATGCCTTTAACACTGTTCAGCGGTCTTCCCCCTTTCCCCAAGGAGGGGCCCCCCCCGGTCCCCCCTTAAGGTATTTTTTCCCCAAAAACCGGGGGTAAGGCCCAAAAGGTTTGCGGAGCTATGGGCCCGTTTACCCCCTTTTATAAACGTGGCCCTTTTAAAAATCTATCCCAAAACTCTTAGGAATCCCCTTAACCCCCTTTTCCCCACCCGCCCCCACCCCGGAAAGGTGGGTTTTCCCCCGGGTCGGGGGGGCCCAAAGGGAAATACCCTAAAAAACATTGGACATCATTCAAAAATGCTAAACTCAGGGGGGTGCCACGGATGACCCTGCCCCTTGACGCTAAAAAAAGCGGTTTTTGACGGGGATCTCTTGGGGACTACTGCCCGGGAAAACCCTAAAAACATATGGGACTGGGTCCTTTTTTTTTCCCACTAAAATACTGGCCCCTTTATAAAAAACCCTTTTCTGAAAAAATTTAAGTTTCAAGGGTTTGTCCTACCCAGCCCCCCTTGAAATACGGAATGGAAACCAGGCAGGGTTCCCCCTTGTCGCCCTTATTTATACATTTGATCATGGGCACCTACTGGCGGAATTTTGCGACCCAACCCGGACTTCAAGGGGTTTAAAAACGATTGGGGGGCGGATTTTTAAATTTTTGGGGCTTTTGCAGAGATTTTTTTGATTTTACCCTGACGGTTCCTTTTATATCCCTCCCCTCTTTTGTTGTCCGAGCGGATAAATTTAGCCTCTGGCCAATTCCCAAAATTAATTTTCAAAAATTTAAAACCCCTGAAATTTTCCCCTTGATCGGGCCATTTCCCAAAGACATTAAGTTAACTTCTCCTTCTCCTGGCCTGGGGGGGGGGGGGATCCTTTTTGGGGGAAAAAAAATTCCCAGGGCCCTACCCTCAAATTTTTAGAGTTTTTTAAATTTTTCCCTTTGTTAGCCAATTTTTTCAGGGGTATTTGGGGGCTGGGGGGCGGGGGGATTTTTCGTGGGGGTTTTGGGGTTAGGGAAAAACATTTTTTAAAAGGGTCCACCCCCCGGAAATTGTTTATACCTGCTTCAGACGGGGGGCCAAATCCCCCTCCCCTCCTCCTTCGGGGGTGGACCCATCGAAGTTTTCTGGGGGTTTCTTTGGCGGGGGGCCCCCGCCCTAGACTCAAAAGGGATTTTTAATGCCCCAGGCCGAAGACGGATTTGGGGAAAAGGGCTTACCCGGTTTGCAAGGTTTTTACTATCAAAGCCACAGGTAAAAGGGGTTTTTGGATTTGATCCTAGCCCCGGGAAATAAACTTGGGAAATTTTGCACAGACAGTTCTCCCCAGGCTTTTTACTCTCTCCCCCCGGGGGCCCCAAAATTTTTTCAACTCGAGACCCCAAAACCTTCTGCCCTTTCAGCGCAGCCCTTTCGTTACCCAATTTCTGGGGGTGTAGGGTCCCGGTCCCTCTATTAGTTTTAAATTTGGGTCCCCTTTTTCCCCATTTGGGACAACCATTTATTTCCTCCGGCACTTCGGGGGGGCCCTTTCCCTGGGGGAGTTCTAAGTTCCCCCGGGCTCCTCGAAAGCACGGGGTACAGGTCGGGGGGGGCCCAAAAAACCCCTCTCGGTTTTGACCCCCAGGAATTCCCCTTTCCTGGGGTTAACCACTTTGAAAAAATTTGCCCCCTTCCCGGCACTTTTCGCCTTTTGTCATCGCAAAGGGGGGTTCTTTTTCGTGAAATTTTCACCTTTTTGAGAAACTCTTTTGGTGCTCTTTCGCTTCCCGGGGCCTTAATTCCTTGATCTACCCTTTGGTGATCTCCCCCTTTTGAAAAAGATTTTCCCTAAATACTGAAAGGGCATGGGAGTAAGAGCTTCGGAGGATTTTTTAGGGTTGGGAAAAATGGAGAAATTGTTTTATCTCATTTCACAAAGCAGTGATACCCTGAAAAGCGCGGGAAAAAAAGCTTTAAGTACTTCCAGGTGGTAGAGTCCCGACTCTGCTTAATAATTTGGTTTCCAAAAATGCCCCCAAATCCCTTTTGGGGGGCCCAATAAGGAGGGGGGGTCTATGTCCCTTATATGGTGGGTTCCCGGCTTAGGGGCCCTTTTTAAAAAAGGGTCCCTTTCAGGTATTCGGTTTTTGCGAGGTCTCCCCCCCGGGAAACCCCCAAGAACCCGGGTTCTTTTTTTTAGGGGCCCCTTTTTTCGCAATCCCCCTAAAAAAAATCTTTGAAAAGACATTTTTCAAAGCGGGGGAAAAAAAGGAACCTAATCCCCGTGGGTGGCTTTTTAATCCTTTTCCCCCGGGTTCCCATCCCCTGAAGGGTGGAGGAGGTACCCTCTACTTATTGTATGGAGGAGTTTGTTTCCCCCACTCCCCCGAGGAGGCGTTTAAAAAGTATGAAACACTTGGGGGCCCGGGGGGGAACCCGGGGTATCAGCCCTCCGGGGAAATTTTGGGGGCCCTCTTGGGGGTTTGTTGGAAGTCCTTCCTTGATTTTTTTTCGCTTTACTCCTATATGGGGTTTCGGACGTATTGTTTGGGCCCCCCTTTTCCCGATTAAAGTTCCCTTTTGGGGGAGGGGATCCTCCCGTTTTGAAAGCTCCTTCGATACGTTTTGGTGCCCTCCCGGGCGGTGGGGGGTGGGGTTTTCCCTCTTTCCCCTTCTTCTTTTTCCCTTTTTTTTTTCCCACCCCCCCCCCCCTGTTAAACTTATTGGAGTATCAGGACCTTAGGTAAAATAAAATTTCCAGATCATTTTCCCTGGTGGGGGGGGGAGTCGGGTTTGGCCACCTCCCGGGGAGTGGGGCGTATTTTTTTTTGGGGTTCCCTGTAGGGGTTGGGACCTGTCATTTTTGGTCGCATTTATTGAAGGCCTAAACGAATTAAATTTATTTCCCCTCATTTGGACTCTCAAAACTTATTATAGAGCGCCTTTGTTCATCTTTTGGGGTGCTGTTTTTTTTTTGTTTATGGAAAAAAATTGTTTCCCAATAAAAATTTTTTTTTATAAAAAAATTGTGAACTAAGAACCCCCAAATTTTTCCCATAAAATCCTTAGCAGTAATGCATTTTTAAAAACTTTTCCTTTTTGGGCCTTTGATGTTTTTCTTGTTGATATTTGTCCCGCTGCATTTGGAATAGAGGGTATATTATCTGATGGGGGATGACGTCATACCCCAATGTTGGAAACAGAAATAAAAAATTTTTAGAGATTGAGTTTTATTGATCTGAAAAAAAAAAAAGGGGGGCAAAAAATTTTTTTTTACTTTAGCATATCAGCTTTTTTTAAAGGTTTTCTAATTTCTGGCCCATGAGAGCAAGGATTGTTTATCTAAAGTCCAGAAAAGCTTCTGAGATAATCTCCCACAGTCTGACCAGGTAGAGACATAGGGGGATATGTATGAAAACTGTCAAGGTCTAAGACTTTCTTTGTAGCCCATAGCAACCAGGGCCCCCCTCTCATTTTTTCAGAGCACTATATGAAATGAAAGGGGAGCTCTGACGTTGCTATGGGCAACAAAGAAAGTCTTAGACCTAGACAGTTTTCATACATGTGACCCATAATGCATGAATGAAAGCGGCTTTTGGCTCTGTGAAACATTGTGGTGAGCCCCTTTAATACAGGTAATGAGTGCAGAGTAGGAGGGCTTTTTAAAGAAAAACTAAGAAGTCTGTGAGAGCCAGAATTCTTGTGGTTGGTAGGTGATCAAATACTTATTTCATGCAAGAAAAATCAAATTAATTATTTAAAAACCATAAAATTTGATTTTCTCAATTTTTTAAGACTCTCTCACAGTTGAAGTGTACCTACAATCAGGGCTGTGGAGTTGGTAAGCCAAAACTCGTAACCTCCTCATACTTGGCGCATGTTTGAGTGATAACTTTACTGTAGTAAAATGGTAACATCAGGTTTTTTATCACTTTATGATACAATAATCAAGCTATTTAGGTACAACAGACACTGACAAGCAAAATGGTAATAATGTTTTGAACTTCTGACTTTCAAGCTCCATATCTCACCATCCACTACAACTTTGTACATGAGGCTAACATTTTATAGGCAATCATCTTACCTATCTTATACATAAATTTGACTTGCAAGTATTTGGGATCTGCTTATTTCTGCAGATTTTGTCATCTAACTGCACTGTTACTGTTTTGCTCCTAAAAATCAAAATGTAAATTTGTATTATTTTGTTAGTATTTGGTAAATCCAACTTTGGCTTTCAGCACGACCTCAATCCATCTGGGCATGCTCTGGATCAGATTCGAGCAGGTCTTCACCAAAATCTGATCTTAGGTCTCTTCTACATGTTCCCAATGTTGGTGCATACTGGATTTGGGCAAGAATACAGCTTTTTCTTCAATTCTACCCACAAGTGTTCAGGGTTGAGGTCTGGGGACTGTGGAGGCCAACACGGCAACTCTACCCCATTGTCATTGAACCATTCCTTCTCCAACCTTGATGAAAGCTTCAGGTCGTTGTCCTGCTGGAACACTATGCTGTCCTTTTCATACCCATAGTACTCCAGTGTATGAAGTAATTCATCTTGTAGGACACTCACATATAGCTCAGCATTGAGATCAATATCGATCCTGGTCAAGTATCCAACATCTTTGGCTGTAAAACGTCCCCATATCATCAGGCTTCCTCCACCGAACCGGAATGTTCCTTAAATTTCTCGATGCATTAGTCCCCTTTTCCCTTGATTCTTCCAAACCAATTTGCATCCATTAAAGCCCGGTCTATTGACTTTCATCTCATTGCTCCAAATAATCCGATACCAATCTTTCATTTTTCACACTTTTTTGCAAACTTATGATGAGATTGAAGTTAAGACTTCATTACCTTTTTAGGGCCTTCATTCAGAGACCTGTGTAATGAGTGTTGCACTGTGCTTGCATGGACGTCTGTGATCTCACTCTTACGGAGACTACGAGCCCCCTCCACTGCCGTGTCTTAGCGTCAGAACTGAACGACCTTGTGTTGAGACGACTTGTTGAATCTGATATTTTGCCTGGACGTCTATCTCTTGGCTTTTGAATGGATGGATGGACTTCATTTCATATTCTTCCAGCTATCAGGGCCTCACATGATGCAGTTTGGCGTTTTCTGGGCCCGGAGACACTATTGATGAGCTGGATGATGCGTCTTCTCTTTTTTTGGGATATTTTCTTCATGACTGCTCGAACCAGTGACCTTTCACTTGGGAATCAGCCTAATAACACTAAGCTACTAGGTAATGTGAGAACAGGTTGTAATTTGTACTAACAACAAGAAAAAAGATTGTTCCACCACCAGGAGCAAAACAGTAACAATGCATTTACAGGAAAAGAATCTGCAGAACTAAACATATGCTAAATAGTGGCAAGATCAAAGTTATGTATGGTAAAATGATGGTAATCTCACATTCAAAGCTGTAATGGATGGTGAGATATGAAGCCTGAAACTCAAAAGTTCAAATAATTGTTATCCCTTTGCTTGTTTATGTAAGATATATTTATTGGATACGACTTTAGAACACAAAAAAAACTTTAATAAATTGTAAATATGCAAAACGCTGCAGTAAGTGGGAAAATTTTTTTTTTAAAAAAACTTACTGAATAACACTTGTGGAGTGAGTCTATGAATTTATTTGGAGAAATAGTATCGCCTCCATCAGATCCTTCATAGACGACCTCACATCCGAGCTCATTATTTCCAGGCTAGAGGACGGCCTCTCTACACTAACTTGGGTTGGGGGCAAAGCGGTGACCACATGGGCAACATCTCTTATAATCTCAGAGTATAAAGGAATTGCCTCAGGCACAGTCAGTCTTCTACATCTTTGAAAGCAAGTAAAAAATTTTGCTTAAATCTGATCCGTTTGCTATGAGAATGGAATCTTTTCCCCTGTGGCAACACTTTGCCTGCTCCATGTCATCCAAATACTTTTCAAAATTAAACTCCTCATCTGATGAGGCTGAAGATATGGGAGCAGTAGCACTGGCAAGGCCCAATTTCTCTTGCTCCTGGCACTGCCTTGAATTAACTGAACCAATTTATAATATATTTTGAGAGTCGGAGTCGGTCCATTTTATATTGACTCCAACTCCGACTCTGACTCCTGCAAAATGGGCACCGACTCAGACTCCACAGCCCTGCCTACAATAAAAATTACAGACCTCTCCATTCTTTGTAGGTGGGAAAACTTGCAAAACGTATTACTTATTTTCCACCTATGTAAGTATAAAATAAACCTCTTGAAAAACCGCAAATCTCTATGAACTAAATCAACATTGTAAAGAAGAGCAGGCCAAAATTCCTCCACAATTATGTCAGGGGACGATATATGTGTCATACAGAAATGATTACTTTAAGTTAATGCCATTAAAGGAAGACCCACATTAATGGGGTGTACTTAGTTTTTGTTTGTATTTTTAAATACATAGCTTCTCCATTTTGGCTTTATTTTTGTTACATAAATTATGCCACTGCGGAATCTGTTTTTATCTGACCTTTAGACCACCCGCCCCTTTTTTATTTGGACCCAATACATAAAACCATAGATTTTAAAGACTGAATACTTTTCTTTTTTAGTCATAACTTTTGTGTTATCTTTAATCGTTCACTCAACAATGCAGTTTAATAATGCAATTATTTGTGGTTTTTTCAATTTTTAATATAAACCCAAAACATAAAACATATATTGTCCCAAATATATAAAATATATATAAAATTAAAAATTATATATTATATATAAATAAATATATATATATATTAAAACACACCCCACACACACACAAAACACACAAAATACATACATGTTTGGACACACCTTCTCTTTCCCAAAACATTTTTCCCTTAATTTTCATGACTAAAAAAAATTTTTAATTTTTCACACTGAATGCTAAAAAACTAGGGAAAAAACACTTTGGGGAAATTTAAACACTTGTGAAAAAATTTATTGGGCCCAAAAGAGTATTTTGATACTCAATTCCTTTTTTAATGTTGTCCTACCCCCAAGCTGTATAGGCTTGAAAAGGAACTACCAATTAAGAAAAACCAGGTTGAGGTAACTCGTAATTAAGGGGGTTTTTGGAAAAATGAACTAAACCCCCTTTTAAAAAAGGGTGTTCATTTTTAAGGAAATTTTCCTTTCCTTTCAGAAGAAGTTTTTGACGGACCCTGGAAAAGTCAAGAATTGTGAGAGGGGCCCTTGCAGAGGGAGAAGGCGGGTCTTGAAATTAAAAAAACTTTTAAACCCCCGTGATCCCCGAACAATCAAGCGTTTCTTGGAAAATTTAAAAAAGGGTTTCACAAGAAGGTTTTAAAAAAAAAAAAAAAACAGCGCAAAATAACCCCCCCCAAATTAATTGGGGGAAAAAAATCAAGCGGTAAAGCTCCCAAGTCCCTTTGCCCCCCATTTTTTTGCCATTTTTCAGAACCCGCAAAAGTTACTGGAGTAAAAAAACAAAAAACCGTGTGTTGATACTCAGGGATTTTGGGCCAAGGAAAGGAAAGGCTGAAAAACAAACCCACTTTAAAAACAAAAAACATAGGTAAAACAAAAAGACGGGGCCAAAAAAATATCTTAAGACTGTTTTTTTAAAAGGTTTTATGGACTGATGAAATAAAGATTAACTTTTTTAAATGGGCCAATGGTTTTGGGCCCGGGTGGATCCAGTAAAGAGCAAGAGCTCCACTCCGACTCAGAAAAACCAGCAAGGTTGGGGGGTGGGGTTTGGTTTTGGGGTAGTATCAAAAAATGAATTTTTGGGGGAACCTTTTGGGGTTTTGAGGAAGGAGTGAAGACAATTTCCCAAAACATATGAAAATTTTCCCTGGAAGCCAACTTCCAAAAATAAAGGGGTCAGGAAAAAAAACCCGGAAATCGTTTCCAAAAAAAAACATGATTTTAAAGGGGCAGGATAATGCTCCACCCAAGGAAACCCAAATATTTTAAACGCGTGGTTTTGGCCAGTAACGGCCCTAGAAGAAGAAAAAATAATGACATGGCCCCCCCTTTTTCCCACCGATCTGAACCTCTAGGAACCTGGGGTTCCCTCATAAAATGGGGAAAATCTATAGGGAGGGAAAAACACCCCACCCTCTAGAAAGTTTTTGAGGGCTTTGGGGCTGCTGCACACAATGTTGTTCATAAACAATCAAAAAACCCGAACAATCTGGGGGAGGGAAAGGGTTTTTTGGAGTGTCCCCCGTAAAAAAAGGGGTAAAAATTGGGTTCACTAAAATTTTTGGTTTTTGGTTTTGGTTTTAAAACCCCAAAAAAATTTTTTAATTTCTAAATTGCTGTTGTTAAAATTGGTTTACCTGGGGAAAATAAAAAAAGTGGAGGGGGTTAAATATTTGTTTTTTTTTAAAATTTTTTGCCAAAAAAATTTCTGCACATTAAATTTTACCTAAAATAACCAAATCTAAAAAAAAAAAATTCCCAAAAAAATTTTAAGTTTTGGGATTGAGTCTTTTTGGGTTTTGATTGAAAACATGGGTTTTGCTCAATAAAAAAGAATCCTCCAAATAAAACTTGCCTAAAAAAATTCTGCAAAACACTGTATGAAAAAAAAAACTGGAAAATTTTGGGTCTTACTTCTAGGTTTTTCCCAAAGTACCAAAACCTTTTTGTTTTTGTTTAACGCTTTGCACACTTTTGGGGAAAACCCCTTTTGGATGATTTCAAGAGGTTGTCCCCAAAAAAGGGTTTCCCCACTTTCACGGGTGTGCCCTGTCGGTTTAATAAGTGGGATTCCTTCCCCTTTAAAAAAATGGAGTTGGGACCATCAGTTTTGTTGTTCAGAATTCAGGTGGATACACACGAAAAGTCCTACCGAATTGGGGCTGTTAGAATTTTCTATTTTTGGGAAGAAAAAAGCGCTAATAAAGAAAACGAGTGGCCTTTATTTCTTTAAAAAATGAAGGTCAGGGTTCCCCGAAAAATTGGGGAAAATTTGGGAAAATTTCCCCCCAAAGGGATTTGGAAAAAAAAACCGTCAAGCCTACAAAAAAATGGCTCACCTGAGGACCCCCCAGGAAAGGAAAAACCAAAACGTCAACCCTCTGCTGCGGAGGATAAGTTCATCGAGTTTACCAGCCACAGAAAACGCGGGTTTAAAAGCAGCTCAGTTAAAAAGGGCCAGGTTTAATGCCAAAAAACCCGAGTTCTAGCAGCAGACCCCCTTTTCTACAACAAATGTTTAAAGGAGACTGTGGGCCCAAAAGGGCCCTTTAAGGTAAAAAAAGCTGCTTTGGAAACCCCCGGAAGCAACAAGCGAAGAGAAATGTTTTTGGGGTTTAAAAAACACAAGGGAAAGGAAATTTGACCAATGGAAATCTGTGCTTTGGTCCCGATGAGTCCCAAAAATTTAGGGGGGCTTTGGTTCCCAAAACCCAAATGGTCTTTGTGGACGCCCGGTGGAAAAACGAACAAATGGACTCTACATTGCCGGTTTTTCCCCCGTGAATCCTAGGGGGAAGGGTGTGATGGTGGGGGGAGGGGTTTCTTTGCTTTTTGGAAAACTGTTTGGGGGTTTTATTTTAAAATTTGGGAAGGGAAAAACTGAACCAGCAAAGGGGAACCATAGCATGTTTGCAGGAGCATGCTTTCCAAAACCCGGTTTTTCGTTGTTGGACCATCAAATTTTTTTTTTCAACCCGGACAATGACCCCCAAAAAACAAACCTCCCGACTGTGTAAAGGGGTTAAAAAGACCAAAAAGAGAGGAAAAATTGAGGGGGTGATCGCCAGAAAAAAACCCGGCCCTCCACAGACCAGACCCGAAACCCCCAAACGGATGGTTTGGGGTTTAAAGGGAAAAGGGCCAACAAGGGGGGAACCCCAAAAGGAGTTAAATTTGGGGCCCAAACCTTAACATTTTCATTAAAAAATCTTACACCCCGGGGAAAACACAGTTTGAATATCCAAACTTTGCAGACGATACTAAGCTCTGTATAGTAATCAACAAAAATAGGGATAATATTTTTATTACCAAAAAAGGGGTCTGGATAAGTTGGGGCCTGGGCAAAAAAAAATGGGAGATGGGTTTAAACACTGATAAATGCAAAGGGTTTTGCAACCAAGGGGAAGAAAATCCTTTTCATGGGTTACATGTTTAAAAGGAAAAACCCCTGGGTTAAAAAATGACATGGAGAAGGACTTTGGGAATCCGGTTGGGCAGTAAAATTAAGTAGAACACCAGTGGCAGGCAAGCAGCACCAAACAAATAGGAAACATTGGGGTGGGATTAAAAAAAGGGGGGATAGATGCACATGATGAGCATTATTCTCCCATTAAACAAAATCACTGGTTTTAGAAAAAACAAAGGAATATTGTGTACAGTTTTGGGCACCAGTGCACAGGAAAAGACTTTTGTAGAGCTTGAACAGTACAAAGGCGGGCAACAAAAATAATAAAAGGATGGGTGGACTACAGTACACAGAAAGATTGGCAAATTAGGGTTATTTAGTTTAGAGAAAAGAGGTTTACGGGGGACATAATAAATTATGTTTAAATACATCAAAGGTCAATATAGAGATCTCCCCCAAGATTTTATTTTACACAGGGCTGTTTCTAGAACAAGGGGGCATCTTTACGTCTTGAGGAACGAAAGTTTCTACATAAACATAAAAAGGGGGATTCTTTACTGTAGAGCAGTGAGACTATGGAATTCTCTGCCAGAGGGATGGTCATGGTGGAATTCCAATAACCGAGTTCAAAAAGGGTTTTGGATGCATTTCTGGGCGTAATAATATAACAAGTTATAGTAATTTTGGATTTAGGAGAGGGGTCATTGATCCAGGGATTTTTCCCGATTGCCGATTGGAGTCAGGAAGGAATTTTTCCCTAAAATGAGGGCAAATTTGGGTTCTACCTCATTGGGGTTTTTGCCTTCCTTGGGTCAACACCTTAGCACAACAGGCTGAACTAGATGGACGACTTGTCTTTTTTTAGCCTTACAAACTATGAAACTATGAAACTATAAGTGCTAAGCATCTCTGGGACCTCCTTCAAGACCGTTGGAAGACCATTTCAGGTGACTATCTCTTGAAGCTTATCAAGAGAATGGCAAGAGTGTGCAAAGCAGTAATCAAAGCAAAAGGTGGCTACTTTGAAGAACCTAGAATGTAAGACATATTTTCAGTTGTTTCACACTTTTTGGTTAAGTATATAATTCCACATGTGTTAATTCATAGTGTGAATCTACAATTTTTATATTCATGAAAATACAGAAAACTGTTGGAATGAGAAGGTGTGTCCAAACTTTTGGTCTGTACTGTATATATTGTGGAGGTTTAGCGTCAGGTAGGCAAACAGGGGCTTCCACAGACAGAGACAGTGACACGGAAATAGTTCAAGTTCCAGGCACTGCCTGGGTTTATTCAGCAGCACATAACAAAAGCAAAAACAAGCCTTGACTTCAGGCTAAACATAAATAAACGCCTGCTCGGCTGAGCACTAGCTACACACAGTTTATCCCTCACTATGCTTAGTTGCAGACAGCGTCTGTTACTCACAGCATGGTTTGTTTCCACAGCATGACACCAGCACCAAACACAGGCCTGTAGGTTCAGGCTTTATAGGCCTGAGCCCCGCCTCACCTGGGGCGTGGGAGTGGCCACCCACCTGGCTCTTTGACCACTCCAGGAAAAGCCGACCCGGACACAAGCGGATTGGAACCGCTTATTACTAAACAAACATGTCAGTAGCATAGTGCTACTGACACAACAGGACTGTCGGCTTCCCTTCACCGAGTCCAGGCCCCTCGGTTGACAAAGCATCTGCCCAGGTGCCGCTGAGGCAGCATAGGAGAGTACTCTTGGGGAAATATATCTTCCGTCCACTATTCCCCCTGTCACTGTCTCACAATATATATATATAAAATATATTTTATAATATATATATATATATATATAAAATATATATATATATATATATATATATATATATAATATATACACACACATACAGTATCTCACAAAAGTGAATGCACTTCTCAAATGTTTGTAGATACTGTACTATGTCTTTTAATTCGACAACACTGAAGATATGACACTTTGATACAATGGAAAGTGGTCAGTGTACAGCTTGGATAACAGTGCAAATTTGGCATGCCCTCAAATTAATGCAACACACAGCCATCAATGCCTAAACCACTGGCAACAAAAGTGAGTGCTCCCCTAAGTGATAATGAACAAATTGAGTCCAAGTTACCATTTTTCTCCATGTTGTCCCGTGACTCTTTAGTGTTATGAACTCAGCCTAGATTATAAGAAGATTGCCAACACTCTGAAATGGAATTGCAGCACGGTGGCCATGATCATACAGTGGTTTAAGACAGGTTCCACTCAGAACAGGCCTCGCCATGCTGCACGTACTCCGTGTCAAATCCAGAGATTGTCTTTTCAAAATAGACATATGAGTGCAGCCAACATTGCTGTAGAACCTCAAGGGGTGGGTGGTCTGCCTGTCAATGCTCAGACCATATGCCGTACACTGAATCAAAATGGTCTGCATGGCTGTTATCCCAAAAGGAAGCCTCTTCACAAGAAAACCCTCAGTTTGCTAAAGACAAGCAGACTAGGGACATGGATTACAGAAACCATGTCGTATGTTCTGATGAGACCAAGATAAACTTATTTGGTTCATTTGGTGTCAAGTGTGTGTGGCGGCAACCAGGTGAGGAGTACAAAGACAAGGTGGTCTTTCCTACAGTCAAGCATGGTAGTGAAAGTGTCATGGTTTGGGGCTGCATGAGTGCTGCCGGCTGTGGGGAGCTAAAGTTAATTAAGGGAACCATGAATGGTAACATGTACTTTGACATACTGAAACAGTGCATGATCACCTCCCTTCAGAAACTGTGCCGCAAGGCAGTATTCCAACATGATAACCCCAAACACTCCTCCAAGATGCCTTGCTAAAGAAAATGAGGGTAAAGGTGCTGGACTGTCTAAGCATAGCTCCAGACCTAACCCCTATTGAGCATCTATGGGCCATCCTCAACTGGAAGGTGGAGGAGTGCAAGGTCTCTAATATCAACCAGCTCTGTAATGTCATCATGGAGGCGTGGAAAAGAATTTCAGTGGCAACCCGTGAAGCTCCAGTGAACTATAGGCCCAAGAGAGTTAAGCCAGTGCTGGAAAAATGGTGGCCACACAAAATATTGACACTTTAGGCACAATTTGTCCATTTTCACGTACAAGTGTACGCACTTTTGTTGCCAGCAGTTTAGACATTGATGGCTGTGTTTTGAGTTACTTTGCTATACAACCCACAAATAACACATATCACTTACCCAAATAATTAGTGCCAAATGTCCAATCACTAGGATAGGAGTCCTGAGACCCACATACCTCACTACCACACAACTGCAGTGTGGAGGTATTTAAACTGAGAGGCAGTGGAGACTGTGGAGAAAATATATGGTGCCAACGGAAACAGCTATTAGACTCCAACAGTGTAAAAGACTGTAAATTGAGTAGCAGGGCACATGCTCAAATATTGCTCCCCTTAAAGGTCTCCTCAGGCCAGTGGGAATTGAGAGGGATGGGTATGCTTGCAACTCTATTAAAGTGAGATGAGGGGTTCCAGGGATTGGACATTTATCAGCTCCTGTGCAGAAAGTGTGTGGAAAAACCCTTTAAGTCAGAAAATTTAAATATTAATGTATACTGGTTTAATTCTATCCCAAAAGTCCCATAACAATCCTTCAAAAATCAAAATGATACATGTCCAAAAGATGTGCAATTTCGTTTGATCCCCCATTCCAATATCTAAATCAGAAACTAACTTTTGAAGGATTTGACTCTGTATGCTTAGCTTTACCAAAATCTAATCTTAAAAGTAACATGCAAATATAATATCTGTGAAGCCATAAAACTGTAGGGTGTCAAGTTATTTCTGCTGGACAGAAAATTATGCATGGGATTTCAAAGCATACTCAATAATAAGAGGTATTACAAGGATGATATTTTTAATGTCTATATAACAGTAGAATAAATAAATTCCAAGATGAAAGAACGATAATGAAAAGGCATTATAGAAAAGCTTTTCACTGGCAATTAATACACTGATTATTACTGTAAGGACCGTGTTTCCCCGATAGTAAGACACCCCCGATAGTAAGACGTAGCGGGGAGTTTAGGGAGGTCGACTAATGTAAGACGTACCCCGAAAGTAAGACGTAGTAAACTGTACTTTGTCTGCGCTCGGGCGCTGCGATGGCCCGGGCGCCGACAGGGACGCTTCAGCTATATGCGGCTCCTCAGGGAGCGCATATAACTGAAGGCCGAGTGAGTGCACAGTGTCCGGGCGCTGCGCTAGCCCAGGCACTGTCCGCGATTCCTTCACCTATATGCGACTCCTCCGGAGCGCATATAAGTGAAGGGATACCACTGCGGAGCACGGAGCGCTCGCTCTGTGCCCCGCAGTGGCCTCCGGGCGACCGCAGACTGGCTGCTGTCCGGAGCTCCCGTCATCACGCTGCGTGCGCGGCCTGATGATGTCACCCGCCTGTGCCGGCAAGAAGATAGAGCAGAGCCGAGAGCGCGGGAGACGGAGCAGCGGGGATCCAGGTAAGTGATTGTTTGCTTTTTTATTTTGATATTATTGCCTACAGCCTGCCTATACCTGCCTACAGCTGCCTATACCTGCCTACAGCTGCCTATACCTGCCTTATACCTGCCCTATACCTGCCTACAGCTGCCTATACCTGCCTACAGCTGGCCCTATACCTGCCTACAGCTGCCTATACCTGCCTACAGCTGCCTATACCTGCCTACAGCTGCCTATGCCTGCCCTATCCCTGCCTACAGCCGGCCTATTCCTGCATACAGCCGGCCCTACACCTCCCTACAGCCGGCCCTATACCCTGCCTACAGCCGGCCCTATACCCTGCCTACAGCCTGCCCTATACCTGCCTATGGGGCCATATACCTGCCAATATAAGACATACCCCGAAAGTAAGACATAGTGGGACTTTTGGGGGTAAAAAGAATGTAAGACGCTGTCTTACTTTCGGGGAAACACAGTATACCCAGCTTGATTAGCTCGTTTCAGTAAGGAATCTGTCTACGCGTGGCTAGTAATAACATATGGGTACCACCTGAGAAATACTGGCCCTAAAATAGCAGACTTCACTACATAGACTTTTTTAGAAATACGTTTGCTTTGGTTTCTTTTCCCTTTAAGCACAAAAATTTGATTTTTACTCTTTAACAACCAAAGTGTTTCAGACCTCCGTGAACTGATAGTTTTTAGCAACTTATGGCTATTAAATCAACATGTGATTTAGCAGCCAAGTTGGCATGCTACCCAAATAATACCTACATACACAGTACTGTGCAAAAGTTTTAGACGGGTTAGAAATACTGCAACGTAAGAATGTTAAACATTTATTTTTTTAACAATTAACAAATCTATATCAAATCAATATTTGGTGTGACCACCATTTGCCTCTGGAGTCTTGGAAGTAATGATGGTGCCCCCACAGAGCCCTGATCTCAACATCAACTACGCATTAAATGAAGATGAAAGAATGTGAGCAAGCCTACATCCACAGAACATCTGTGGTTACTTCACCAAGGTGTTTGAAACACCCTCCCTACCGTCATCCTTCAAAAACTGTGCGCAACTGTACATTGAAAACTTCATGCTGTTTTGAAATTTGTTAATTCATAAAAAACAAAAAAAACAAAACCATTAACACTTCTACTATTGAAAGCATTTTTACGTTGCTGCTAGAGATGGGCGAATTTCCCGAAATTCGTTTAGTTCACTTCGCCGAATTTCTCGGCAAAAAATAACTTCGTTCCGAATTACTTCGGCACGAATCACGTTAAAAAAACAGTTATTTCCAGGCTGCACAGAGCCTGCAGGGTGCTGTAGAACGTTGCGCCATGCTTAAATATGCAGAGGGAGCTTGGTTTGGTCTTCATACAATGTTGTGTTTTAGTATGACACGCAGATGACTGCCGCCGCTCTTAGAATCGCTTCACTATAAAATTCCCTGGGCACTTAAGAGGGCAAAACTGACCAAAAAACTGAAGGGGGAATGTAGCCTGATAAAGTCATGCGAGCGACAGCTGGAAAAAAAAACAAGCTGAGGGCTCAGATAGCAACATCAGTGACAGAGTGTGGAGGTGACGGCGGCAGCCATAGCAGCATGAGGTCAGAGAGTGGCACAATGACATTCTGGAGGTGGCAAAAACAGGAGTAGGCCACAGAGTGGAACAATGACACAGTGTCTAGGTCACGGCAGCAGCCATAGCAGCAGCATGAGGTCAGACAGTGGCACAATGACACAGTGTGTAGGTCACGGCAGCAGCCACAGCAGCAGCATGAGGTCAGACAGTGGCACAATGACAGCGTGTAGGTCACGGCATTAGCCACAGCAGCAGCATGAGGTCAGACAGTGGCACAATGACACAGTGTGGAGGTGGGTGGCAATACCAGTCCCTGGTAAAGATGGTTGTTGGCAGATGGAGAAACTGTCAGCAGATGTGTGGCACAGGCAGGTGGCGGCATCAGAATAGTGGCTGAGGCAGGTAGTTTGAACCCAGACTCATTTCTCACAGTTTGGGTGAGGCGTCATGACTGATGTAGTCTGACGCCTAAGGCATTGGTGTGTGGAAATACTGGCCGATCCACGCCTGATTCATCTTGACAAAGGTCAGTCGTTCCACATTTCCCGTGGACAGGCGGGTTCTCCTTGGGCTAACGATGGCCCCCGCCACACTGAACACCCGCTCTGATGCCACACTACTGGCCGGGCAGGACAGCTTCTCCACTGCAAACTCAGCAAGTTGCGGCCACACATCCAGTTTGGCTGCCCAGTAGTCCAGCGGATCTTCTAACTGGGGTGGCAGAGTGCTGTCCAAGTAGGCCACCACCTGTTGGTTCAGGGACTTCTCCAGGTCCTGCTGCTGCTGCTGCTGGCGACTGCCCTCCTCACTAGGCGGGTGAAGGAAGCTGCTCATCAGTGACTCCAGACTTAGGTTACTGCTGATGGAGCTGGTACTGCTCCTACCCCCCCCCCCCCACCTTCCCCCAGCAGCCGCGGCAGTAGATACGTGAGCGCTGAGGACACCCCCCGGTCAGACCTGTCAGAGGAGGACGATGCCGCACATAGGCAGCGGCCAACTGATTACGGAGGATTTCCTTATAGTATTTGAGTTTGTCCTCCCCTCTCAATAGCTGGGAAAAAGGCGACCATTATGGACCGGTAGCGAGGGTCCAATAGGGTGGAGAGCCAAAAGTCACCCCTCTGCCGGATGCGACTATTCGGCGGGTCACTAGCCAGGAAAATAAGCTTTGCTGCGTGCCTTCTGAAACAGGGGAACCCCGGGGGCCCCCTGCCTCCATTTCCACTGTATACTGCCACGGTGCTTGGGGGTCATCTGCCCTTTTCCCCTCATCTCCATCCCCCCTCCCCCAGCTGCTCCTCCCCTTTCCCCCCCTTGTCCCCCTTTGGGTAAAAAATCCACTCTTTTTAAACCAGAAAAATCTTCTCCCCCAAATTTGTCCCCCTCCTCCTCCCCCTTTTTCAGCCCCCAACCGGTTCATGTGGCCACGAGATTTTTAAGTTCCCCACGTCCCCAGTCCCCAGCCCAGACAGTTTTTTTTTCCCAGAAATCTTTTTCCAGGAAATAAAAGGGGGTGGAATGCCCTTTATTAAACCCGTACCCTGGCGACTGAAAAATAACGTCGCCCCCTCGAATGGCCCTCAACAAACGGAAAGGTGTCACGCATGACTCCCACGGGGTTTGACATCAAAGTTACAAAAGGGGGAGAAAACGTTTTTGTTGCCTGGATAAAATCAAAAAAACTTTTAAGGGCCTTTCTAGTTCATCCAGTGGGGGCCCAACATTTTGCAGGCGGGAAAATTCCAAGGGGTTTGAAAACATCCCCTATCAGAGTGTTTTGGGGGGAGCCGTTTCTGCCGCTGCAACTCGAGGGGGGTATTCCTGGCTTTGTACGAAGGATAAAGTGCATCCCACAGTTCCTTTGGCCTTTTTTTCAAAATTTCTGCAAAAGGGATGGGTTGGAAAAAATTCAGGAACCTTTTCACAACCAGATTGAACACATCCCGAAATGCAGGGAGCATGGACCTTCCCTCCAAGTGAAAGCGGGGAACCCCCATGTTCCCCCCAAATTGCCCTTTCACCTTTGGTTCCGATTTGCGTTGGCGCGGAGAAAGCCCCCAAAAATTGGGATTTTTTGTTTTGAAGGGACGGGGGAGAAATTTCCCTCCCCTGTGTAAACCCTTTCGTTCGGCCGAGGAAAGCCAGGTTTTTTAGAAACGCGTACACCGTTTGTGCCCTACCCATGGGGGTATGATGGAGCATTACTTTGTGGAGGCTGAGAGGGTGGTGGAGGGGGAGGGGGGGAGAAAATTGGGGGCAGGACCCGGGCCAGTTTGAAAAAGGGTGGGGGAGAAAGGGGCTTTTCTCCTGCCCAAAGTTTTTGGGTTTGTCCCTCCCCCCGGAAGCACATTCACCCGGGGGCCCGTAAAGGACATGAAAGGCCCCGCCCGGGTTTTAAACAGCTCCAAAAACGTCCGCCCCTTGGCCTTGAAACCTTGGAAAAAACCCGATAAGCTTAAGGACGGGGTCCACCGTATGTTCAAATATTTTGAAGTGCTGGACTGCCTTTTTGGGAAAAAAAATTACGGGTTGGAACTCTCCATCTCGGCTTTGCACAAGCCATTATTTTCTTTAATGGTGCAGAGTCCACCATTTGGAAAGGGAGCGACTGCCCAGTACCAAAAAACTTGGACAGGGAACCCGGCAGGGTTTTGCACCTTTGGGGTGGTTTTAAAGCCCTATGTTGTCTCTTTGGGAATCGGGCCTCGCTGAACGAAATGGCCGGCGCCTGAAGGTTTGCGAGGGGAAAAAAGGGGCCCTCTGGGCCGGGAGATGATGTCCCAAAAAGAAAACAGCCCCCCTTCTGCAGAGGTGGTTGGGCCTTGGGCTGGCCCCGCAATGGCAAACGGCCACTGGGGGCTTTCTCTGCTGCTGTTGGGTGCGGGGGCAGGAAAGGACCCCCCCAACATCTTTAGCCCCACGTTTTTCCCAGGCCACCAGTTTGGGGGACGCTGAAAGTGGGTTTAAGGGAGGGCCCCAGGGGCCAACGTTAGCTCCCTGGCCACGCCCTTTACTTTTTGCTTACCCGATTCCCACATATACCCTTATTCGGCTCCCCCGTGTCTTAGCAAAAAAAACTGCCAAAACCGCCGAGTATGGGGTTTTTTCCGCCAACGGGGTCCGCACTGAGTGACTACTGCCGCCCCCTGCCTCGCTGGGGCCCCTGTGCCCTTTCTTTTTTGGGCCCGCAAGCGGGTTTTTTTTCCCCCGTGGCCCGCTTGGCTCCCGACCTCCACTGCTGCTAAACCTTTGGGCTCACGGCCCCACGACCCAAATTGTGGCTGCGCCGCGCCGACGCGCAAGCTGGGCGCCCCTCTTCTTCCCTTACGATGAGAAAACCCTTTCCTCACCCGGCTTCCCCAAGGGGCGGTCGGCTACAAACATCATCTATTTGTGTTTTCAAACGCAAGCTTCATCCCAAAGGGTTTTGGGAAGCAGAGGCTGCCCTTCTTACAACATGGGCCTCCCCCTGGGCCCCTCTCAAATTTTTCTTTACTTTGCCGCCCACCTTTTCAAGAAAAGAGGATAAATTTGGCCCCCTTTCTTTTTTCCTTTCCAATAAACTTCTTACTGCCCTCCTCAAAATTGTTAAACCTCACTATTTTGTGGGCTGAGCCCAGACCAAAATAAATAAGGGTCTCTGGCTGAGGGAAAAGGGGTGGGGGCAGGGGCGGGTTTAGGACAGGTTGGGGGGCCGCTTTAACCCCCCCCGGGCCATGCCCAAATAAGGGTTTTTCTGACTTCCCACCCACTCTTGGGTGGGGGTTTTAATTATTTTGGGGGGGAAGTGGATCCCCAGTTAAAACCCAAACAAGAAAACCCTTGGGTTGCTTTAACAACACACGGCCGCTAGATACAAACGGGAGTTTTGGCCCCCACCGATTTACCCCCGCTGCGACGTCCCCTTGCTGTGCTGGCCCACCCGGGCCCGCTCCAGGAAAGGGTTTTTGGGCCCCTTTCCACTCGCAGGTGAAAAGGGCCCCCACCTCTCTTTTGACATACCGTTTGTTTTAAAATGTAAGACACTGATTGAAAGAAAAAATTTTGTATTGGAAAATTTCACACCCCGTTTTGACGCCAAAGAACCCACTAAAAAGCTTGGGTAACCCCTTTGGGTATAAATTGCGCTCCAAAAATGGGGAAAAAAAAATTTACTTTTTAGTGCCTTTTTAAAAAATTCGTTTTTTTATTTAATAAAAAAACCAAACAGGCTAATTTTAAACCTTTTGGTTTTGAATTATGCCACAGAAAATTTCCTTTTTTTTGGCGGTTAAAAACAAAGTTTTTTTTTTACTGGTTTTAAAAAGCAGAACAACGCTTTAAAATTTAAACCCCTGGATGTAAATTGCGCAAAAGGGAAATTTACAGCAGGGAAAATACTAAACTTTGAAACGTGTTACAATTTCGTGTTTTTTTACGTACACAAAAAGGAAAAAAAAAATTTTAATTTTAAACCCTTTTTTGTGAATTATGTACAGGAAAATTTTATTTTTTTTGGCGGTTGGGAAAAAAACGGGTTTTTTGGAGTTTACAAACAACAGAACAACGCTTAATTAACCCCTGGATGTAAATTGCGCAAAAAAAATTGAGGGACCCCCAAAAAAGAAAATGGTTTTTTGTTTTTTATAAAAACGCTTTTCTTTAAATGAATTTCAACAGGAACTGGCTTTGATGCCCCTTTTGGGTAAATTTATGTGCTGTGAGCAGAAGCATTTTAAAATGTATTGCACTGGACCCCAGATCCCCCAAAACCCCCCAAAAAATCAGAAATAGAAAAATTAAGAAACGTCCCCCCCGGAACAAGCTGGCAACCCCCCAAAAATCCTGTAATTTAAAAAACAGTTCTTCAGTAACAATCAAACCCCCGGCAGGCACCTTTCCCCGATCAGTACAGTGAAAAAGCGGAAAAGGGGCTCCCAGCGTCCCCGCCCCCCGGAAAATTTTTAGTTTCCCGGGGACGTCACGAATTCCCGCCCGGGCTCTGATTGGGGGGTTCATCTCTGCCAAAATGTCAAAGAAAGGAATGCCCCTTTTTCCTCCCAGAGTGCTTTGCCCCATGTAGGGGCCAAAGTGCTCGCAGCCATTTTAAACAATCAAAAGCACACTTCGTTCCCCGCGAAGTAACCCCCAAAATTCGACTTCGTTCAGCCGAATTTTCCTGAAATTCCAAACGAATTTCCCCTTCGTTAATCAATTCGCCCAAACTCTATTGCTTTCATTTGTTCCCTATTTTCCCTTTTGGGTTTTTGCACATTATGGTTGGGGTCCCTTTTCACCTTAATTGTTTTTGCATTTTTTTTCTTTAGTTTTACTAAAGCCACTTTCTACCTTTCCCGAAAAAGGGGTTTTTTCACATGGCTTATTTTGGGGCGGGATTTTGTGGGGGTACTGCGCCTAATACGAGCACAATGCCCCCCAAAATCTTTTTAAATTTAAATTGGGTTTTGGGGTTGTGAAGTTGGCTAGGAAAATTTTGGGTTCCTGCACCCATAATGTTCACCAATTAAAAAGACATGCACCAATAATAAGAGGTCCGATATGTCGTGCGACTGGAAGGATGCCGGTGTCCACACAGCTAGTCTATTAAGATTTCTCAATGCAAAGATGTATAGACAAGTACAGATTGTCAGTTCAGTTTCTAGAGTTATGTATTGTAACCACTTACCAAGGGCATGCACCCTCTGTTTATGCTTTTTCTTGTTTGGCCTTGTTGGCTGGAGACCCTGCTCTTCTGTGTTGGATTCATAAAGTATATCAAAGAATATTTTCATCTCCTCAGTGATAGCTTCAAAGAAAGTCTCATTGATAAACTTAATTATTGATGAAGAGTCTATAACATGGCTTAACACAAACAAATCCTCTTTTATCATGGTATACACCTTGGGAATAGTCTTCTGGTATGCCCCAAGTGCACTTTCAATCTTCCTTTTACTAAAGTCAGGGGGAAACAAACAGAATTCGTTTTGGGTATTCGATATTTTAAAAAGGACCCTAGATTTCTGGGTAAAGGAAAAAAATTGCTAAAACATTTGGGTTTGAAATAATCCGACGTTGTTGTCCCCAAAAGGTTTGCAACTTTTCCCAATGATGGCTGTAAATAACTTTAACAACCCACAAAGCCTGAAGATCCATGGAAGAATCATCGTCAATGGCATGTAGGGAGGTCTGAGATGTGCATTGAAAACCGCTTCCGCTTGGAGAGGAAGGAAATGCTATGCCGCACTGACTGTGGAGATCCATTAGAAATTCAAGAATCAAGTCTTCATGATTTTCACCAGTCTTCACAAAATGTTGCTAAATTAAACAAAGACAATGAGAAAATTTAGTTCCCAAAACACCAGTTATTATACTTACACATATGACCGTATTCACGTGTGATAAAAATGGAAGACATTGCTGAAAGGTGCGGATGCACACTAGTTATTACAAGAAATGTCAGATTACGTGTATTTGCAATAGGGTCGTGTGGAAGAAGTCATTATATATGACTCATAGAATAGAAAAAACAACAGGAATGACTAAAATGCTACTCAGGCCTGCCTAAAGGCAATCTCTAGCTTTCAGCATCAATTACATTTTGGGTACATTCAGAAGTATTGGATTTACTGTGGAAAATTTTGTGCAAATAATCATGCACAACACATCTGCAACAAATCGTGCTGATTTTGGTATGGATTTCCCAGTAGAAAAATAGCTAAGTATCAAAAACTCTATTTTCACCCTGGTGCTCCCATGGTAATGCTTTCGCAGTCCCTTACCACTCTCTTTTTATCAGCCTCCAGTGATTCTTGTCAACCAGTGCAGCATATAAAACACTGAAGACCAGGAGCACAAAAACTGCTGGGAGACTGGGGAAGCATTGCTACTAAAGCATCTCATAAAATACATTTTTACAAGGTATGGCTAATAAAGAATGAGGCTGATGGTGTGACTTAATCTTAGGCATAAATTATTCCATTTTAAATTATTTCTCCTTCAATTTAGTCCACTTCTGCTTGACCGCATCCACGGACAATAACGGTGCTGTAGGTCATCTTCAGTTAGCTGTCTTAGGAGCTCAGTTGTTTTCTTCTTTACAGTTGCAAGTGATATAAAATGTGTTTCTTTTGAGCACACGTTATATTTTGTGATGGTCAAAATAGTTGTATGATGCTGGAGTGGATTTGGCAATTAGAGAGGGTGTTGTACCACAATCCCTTCATCAGCCAAACATTGCTTCCCACATTGCATTCAGCGAATTAATTTGTCCACAACTTTGTTCTTCTCCTCACTCTCTTCCAAACTCTCCAGAGTTTGTTTGTAGCAAAGCTGGTTGGCTAAAGCACCTTCTGACCTACTCTTCTAATTCCACCATAGACATAATAGAAAACAAGCAATCAGCACAGTTTAAAATCTAGACTTGTTTTGATGTTCTCGCTTCAATTTTCGAGAAGTTGGTGGTTTCCCAATGCATCAATTGACTTTTGTACTCAGGATCACATTGAAAGATCCAGGTTTCACCAGTTTCAAAGTAATAACTGTTTGATAATTTATTCAGACCTGCTCCAAAAGTGTTGAATGACTTATAGTCATGTTACAAACTAAAACTCTACTTCTACTCAAAATTTGCTTAGCAGTCTCTATATAAATTTTTTATCATTTAGAGCTGGTCTTTTTAAAAAATATTCTCAATATTTTTGAACATTTTCAATATTTCTTTTTATGTAGATTGGTAAGCTGTCAACATTTTTGACATATTGGCCTTTGTGCCACTCAAACACATTGGTCTTTTCTCTGTAAGCCTCTATTATTATTAAGACTCATTCAGTTTCATTAACAACTTCAAGTTAACCTGTTTCCTAAAAACGGTGTTCCCACCTTGCCCTTTGATGGCGTATTGATAAAATCTGCCATCAAAGTACGAGAGGTGCGGTTCCCACCTGTGGGACCCACACTTAATTTAGGAATTGGCCCCCAAAATTGTGAGCTCAGAATTAAGAGCCGGTCTCACTTGTGGGAGTTCCAAGTACAGATGTGCATAATGTTTGGCTATGCTCGGGCCGCCCATAGAACAGAACGGAGAGTCGTGTACAAGTGCGACCGTCTCTCCGTTCTGAGCTGACACTTTCAAGGGCCCTTTCCGTTTCAGACTTTGATATAGGTAGAATATTTAATAAAAGTCTGTGGTGGGAACAACCCTTTAATTTTTTTTTTTTATAAATTAAAGCCACTATACACATAGGGCCTCATGTATGAAAACGGTCTAGCAGTAAGACTGTTTTTAATGCTCATAGCAACCAATCACAGCTCCTCTTTCATTTCATATAGCGCTCTGAAAAAATGAAAAGGGATCCCTGATTGGTTGCTATGGACAACAAAGACAGTCTTAGGCCTAGACAGTTTCCATACGTGTTCACAGTGTAAAAAACTGGACTGAAAATTTGCAGCTAATTGTGTATGTGTGATGTACCATGTTTATACTGCTATGCGTATTTAGAATTGGTAGCAGAGGGGAAGTATAATCCTCAAAGATTTCTTTCCTAGCTGAATTCGCAGGCAAGAGTCTCTCATCTGATCAGTAATTAATTAGTTAATCCACAAGGCAGATACTTAACCTGTTGCCCACCACCCTTTGACTATACATTAAGTGTATAAAATGTCCAGGGAGGAGGAAGGGATGGTTTATTAACATTCATGCCTCTCTGATTGTCGTATTCAGGGCACTTAATGAGCTCCATGTATACAGTTTAGCAGAAAATCATCAGGTCAGGTAACTACAGGAGCGGCTGATTCTTAACAAACCCAGATCAGCTCTGCAGTCAGAGCTGATGGCTGGATTTCCTCTGAAACTGGAGCTAACATATCAGGCCAGGTTACAGTTGAAATCAGAAATAAAGAAAAAAAAAAAAAAACTAAAAATTTCAACTTTTTATGACATGCAATGTAAAAATAAAATATAAAACATTTACCTAAAAAAAAAAAACAACTCCCTTGGTTTTAGGCATCTCAGTTAGACTTCATATTGTAGTTAATTTTTGTACTGCACTATCTTCTTCAGCCAAGGTATCTCTTCTGAGTCTCGTTTTAATGCACAACTCATAAATGGCTTGCTTGAAGTGACATGTATTATTTCCCTCCGTCTCCTTCCCTTTCCCCCCCCCCCTTTTTGATCCATCCCTACTATAACTACATGTCTTTGATGCGCTTGATTTTGTACACCTTGACTTATCTTCAATAAAAAAACTTGAATTTGAAAAAAATTTAAAAAAAAAAAACACTGACAGCCCAAACCAACTTTTTGCCTCAACCCTGAAGACCCTATAATTACATATCATCTATAAAAAACATCTGTAACGCAAAAGTGGGACAATTACAAAACTTATTTTAGTGTCACTTTTTGCTATTAAAAACCGTGAAGACAGACTTTATTTTATTTTATTTGTTTTCCCTGAGCATAATATTAAATAGTATTAAAAAAATCTCTTTTACCCGTCGGTCCCAGACACCTGCTGGAGATGCGGGAGGGAGGTGGGGACTTTGTCCCATGTTTGGTGTGGGGTTCCCCCACAAATCAGAAGCTTCTGGATTTCATTCCTCGAGGTGATCGAGGGGGCAACTGGGTTTCTTTGCCAATACACCGGAGCTTTGCTTCTTTTCATGTTTCCCATGCCGGTTAATAAATTTAAGAAGTCCCTTCTTAAGCATCTGCTACAAGCCGCTAAGACCGTGGTGCCAAGGAGGTGGAAGTCATCCACTCCCCCATCCCTTGAGGACTGGTTTGCGGAGATCAGCTTTATACAACGAATGGAGGAACTGATTCCCCAAAACCCCCTGACAAGCGCTTAAATTTAATAGAACATGGGCCAGCTGGCTCTCCTTCAAAAGTTCTCCGTTGTACCTTTCCATTGCTATTTAGTTGGCGTCTTACCGCTGCACCTGGCTCGCCCGTCTGGCCCTTTGGGTAGGGGACAGGGCGATCCCCTCTCTCCTTCCCCCCCTCCCCCTTTTTTTTTTTTTTTTTTTCTTTCTCCTCCCCTTTCCCCTCCTTCCTCCCCTTTGTCTCTGTATGTCTTGTAGGAGTGACCCTTTTGCATGATTTGTTATGTCCCTTCTGTACTGTCCCCTGTTCCGTTTATATTACTAACCCCCACCAGCTGCTACTTGAACCAGACCGCATAGTATCCCATCATTTCCTATGTGGCAGCTTTTGGGCACGCAACCCTTTTCCGTATGATTATACGATGTTTATACTTATTATAGATGTATGTTGTGCATGTTATAGGTACATGTTGAATACCTTCTTTGCTCATTTTCATATCTTTGACAATGTCTGATTGTTTGAAAGTGTCATTGTTTTTCAATAAATCTTTCGTAATTTTAAAAAAAAAATCTCTTTTAAAAATTACATAAAAAGCAACTAATCTTTTCTGCTGGCCTGGTCCGGATGAAACAAACATACGTCCTCTGACTTTAGTGAAGCCAATCCCAAATAAATTTCATGACATATATAATAAAAGGACACAAACTTAGTAAACTACATTGTATTAAATATCTATGATCCAAGATATCAGCCTACATTATACTCTTAAACCATATTAAGAATTTTGCTGTTTGGTAATAAAAATGGTCAGCAAGCTGTTTGTCAAACAGGTTAACTAAGCCTCTATAATGTACACTGAGAGCTTCTTATTTTTTTTTGTAATGACCTCACTTCCTAAAATGAAAACAACACGACCAATCTATGTTGCGAAATTGAATCAAAAGGGAATTTAAACCCAAGCCCTTAGGTCAATTCTACTATATAATAACCTAGAAGTTATATAAGCGAGATCAATAATGAGATATATTTACTAAACTACTCAGTCTTTTACAATAAAAGGTGTAGGTGTAGGCCCAAAAACACACATAAGAAAATGAAGTGGAAATATTTTTATAGACTACATGCAGCTTTGTCACATTCCTTGGTGTGTTATCCACGACTGTAGCAGAATTTAGAGTGAGAGACAATTTTTCACTTTACCAAAGTCTTGAGAAACACCATCACTTCAGTATGAGGGGTATCATACAATCTCCAGGACGAGGTATTATTAAGCCAAGGGAAGCAGTCCACGTTGCTTTGCAGGGCTTCACTGGTACTGTGTTGGACTTGTTGAGGGGTTTCCAAACACTTCTCAATGCTAAAAAAAATAAAAATGTTATTATCAAAGCAATGCCACAAATGAATAAAAAGTAAACACTTAGTTAACAGTGCAAATATAAGTAATAAAATGTTAATATACTTTTTTTTATAGAAACCTGAGCAGAAGCTGGTACTAGTATTTTTCTGCATGCCATAAAAATAATATGCTTAAACTGAGTTGTCTACTGAACACAACCCAGTCCAAATGCCCCATTCAGAGCCATCTTAACAGAATTACCGGCCCCTTGGTATAGCACTGCAGTGGGCACTGCCCAAATACATGATATCACGCTTGGCCATGCCTCAAGCCCCCCCACACTTATGTCTGGACAACGGCAGCCTACAAGATTATTTGGCAGGGAGCCTTTGGCTCCCTTCTCCACCATGGTTTTTTAACTGTTTGCACATCCTACAAACACACAAACCGTTAAATCAGCAAAGCCAACCAAGGGATTCAGGGTATGTTTCTTGTATTCCTGGGACATACATACACAACTTGGGGCCCCTATAATTGTGGAGTCCCCGGGCAACTGCCTAGTTTGCCCAATGTAAAAGATGGCCCTGACCCCATTAGGTACATGGACATCATACAGGTCATCTTGGGTTTGGGACCCCACTCTATGAGCAAAAAATGAACAAATCTGTAAGAGCAGCTCTCATTCTGACAGACTCGAACGGTCCTTCTATTACATGGACGGGCAGTAACCTGAATGTCTGCCATGTAACACTACATTTTCTCGACATGGGAAATATCTTGCTGCCTGTCAGCTTGGTCAGGTGCTGCTGAGATCCACTCATTGCCAGCAACATTTTGGAGTGGCTACAATTATTGAAATAAGAAAATAATGGAATTTGGTTGACCCTCTATAATCTTGGGGTATAGTATTCCACACATAGTATTTATGACAGATTCCACATCAGAATCTGCATGGGATCATCATCCCATTGCTGTAAATGGGAATTAACACTGGAGCTCACACTATGAACTATGGCACAGATTTCTACCGTGAATTAGAAATCTGCAATATGGAAAAAGAAGTGTCAAGTCCCTTCTTTGATGTGGGTTCATGTTTTATTCAGTGTCAGGTAGTTGAGACACTAATCTGCAACCAAAACCACTGCAACAAAGTTCTGCTGTGGATTCTACAGAAGCTTGCAAAGAAGTCACGTAAAAATACATTTATGAACTTTTTGAATACAAAGCACTGCAGTTTTCGGTACAGTGTTTTTAGCCCAAAGCTAAAAAAGGGTTTCAAAGGGAATAGTTAATATAAAATAAGGACTTGTAATTCTTCCTGCTGGACCCACATTTGGCTTTGTACTTTTTTTTTCAGAAACTGATGTGTGTGAAACCTCCCCTGTAGTAATTTTTTCATGTACATTGGATATTTTCTGTACAATATGAGATCAAAATGAGCTTGTACTTTCAGTGTTTATGTTCAATTGCCTTAGCGCTTACAGCCAAGCAGAGTACTGGCCAAAGCTAGCAAACCTCTTGAGATGGCTGCCCCTATCAATACCAGTTCACAGCTGTGTTGGCTATAGACAATATCAATGAAAGTTGTATCTGAATTTAATACATGGGTAAATGACAAATTACCAGATGAATTAAAGGGGTATTCCCATCCCCTTGATTAGTGTTAAAAATCTAGGCAAAGGTAAAGATTATAACCAAATACAAGGTTCCAATTTTGTGTAATTTCAAAGTAAGAGCAGTTCTTCTTGATTACACAAGCTTCTCAGGTTTAGCAGTGGTCACATCACTCCTGGCTGTGTCTTATCTGCAAAACAGAACTTATTTCTTACTCTCTGATCTTCTCTTTTACGGAAAAAACAGCGTAAAAAAAATTAAAAGTTGTCTCCAGTTAATTTCCGTTGATTCCTGTGTAAAAACCATGTCGTCGTCCATACGTGTTTTACTTTTTTTTATTTTCAGCTCTGAAAACTAAGTGACATGTGAATTCTTGAAGAATTTCCAGCGATTAAAATGCCGATAGGAAACAATGGAGAGCTTCAAATCAGCATCCAAAACCTCTTACACAAAGTGTGGCGCATTTTTGATGCGGTTTTGGACACGGATCTGTGCCTAAAAACCACCTTGGCAAAAAATTTGTATGGATATTTCAGAAAAAAAAATAACATCGCTGAAACAGCACATTGAAAACCATGTGGAATAAACCTTGTAAAAATCCTCGTTAAAAACTTGTCTGAAAATGAAAAATTTAGGCATTTTTTCAGTTTGGTTTTGCCCCTAAAATAAAAAATCGGCCTGTGAAAAACCCCCAAATTACTCCAAGGGAAGGAAAAATATGGTCTTTTTAATCCGCCGGGTATTGTCCGTTTTTCCCGCCCCAGGGCCCGGGGGGGACATTTTTCCCCGAGGGGGCCCCCCCCGCAAACTTGTGAAAACCGTAAAATGTGCATTAAACTTTCGGGTGGCCCCCTGGTGGGAAAAAAAAAAAAAAAAAAAACCCAAAAAAATCTTTAAAAAAAAAAAAAAAAAAAAAAAAAAAAAAAAAAACCCAAAAAAAAAAAACCCCAAAAAAAAAAAAAAAAAAAAAAAAAAAAAACCCAAAAAAACCAAAAAAAAAAAAAAAAAAAAAAAAAAAAACCCCCCAAAAAAAAAAACAAAAAAAAAAAAAAACAAACAAAAAAAAAAACAAAAAAAAAAAAAAACCCCACCCAAACACACCACTTTCCTCCCAAAAAAAAAAAAAAAAAAAAAAACCAAAATTTCAAAAAACATATTTTTCTTTTCCCCTCGGGCTCGGACGGGCCCCGCTGGGGGACCGGGAATCCCCCGCTGGGCCCCCCCCGACCCGCTGGGGCCCCCCGGAGGCAGTCCGTCGCTCCCTGGGGCCCGTCCCCGCTTCCCGGTCACTGGACCCGGGGCCCCGGTCCCGGCGCCCAGAGACCCAGGGTTTGGGGATAATGTCCCCGGCTCCCGGGGCGCGCGGGGGTCAGGGAGCAAGCGCCACTAGCGCTGCCTCCTTTGATTCCCCGCGGCTGAAGGCGTTAGGCCTTCCCTCCCGGGGCGCCCGGCCCCAAACTGCTGACGTAGGCGGCGCAGTGACTCACTTCAGCGCCCCCTTTTCAGGGGCCCAGTAGGAGCCCCCGGAGCGGAAGGCGCCCAGGTAAGGGGCTGGCTGTTGTTTTTTTTTTTTTTTTTAACTACCACAGGGGGGGGCCCTGGCTACAAGGGGGGGGGGCCGGGCTACAAGGGGGTGGGGGCCCTGGTACAAAAACCCCTCTAAACCCCTCTAAAGGGGGCCCTGGACAAGGGGGGGCCCTACAAAAGGGGGGTTTGGCTCAAGGGGGGCCCTGGTACAAGGGGGGGGGGGCCCTGACTAAAGGTGGTCCCCCCTGGTACAAGGGGGCCCGGGCTAAAAGGGGGGGCTTACTAAAGGGTCCCTGGCTACAAGGGGGGTCCCTGACTACAAGGGGGGCCCGGACAAAAAGGGGGGCCCTGACTACAAGGGGGGCCCGGGCTACAAGGGGGGCCCGACTAAAGGTGGTCCCTGGCTACGGGGGGGTCCAGGGCTACACGGGGGGCCCCGGGCTCAAGGGGTCCCTGGTACAAGGGGGGGGGGTTGACAAAAGGGGGGGTCCCTGCCTACAAGGGGGCCTGGCTACAAGGGGGGGCCCTGGTAAAAGGGGGGGGCCCGGGCTACAAGGGGGGGCCCGGGCTACAGGGGGGGCCCGGGCTACAGGGGGGGCCGTGGCTACGGGGGGGGCCGTGTCTACAAGGGGGGGCCCCCGGGCTACAAGGGGGGACCCTGGCTAAAAGGGGGGACCCTGGCTACAAGGGGGCCCCTGGCTACAAGGGAGGGCCCTGGCAAAAGGGGAAGGGCCCCTGGTTACAGGGGGGGCCCGGCTACAAGCAGGGCCTGACAAAAGGGGGGGGCCCAGACTAAAAGGGGGGGCCCTGACTAAAAGGGGGGCCCTGGCTACACGGGGGTCCGACTATGGGTGGCCCCGGCTCAAGGGGGCCCTGACAAAAGGGGGCCCTCTACAAGGGGCCCCTGGCTACAAGGGGGGCCCCCTGACTAAAGGGGGTCCCCTGGCTACAAGGGGGGGACCTGACAAAAGGGGGGGGGCCCTGACTAAAAGGGGGGGGAACCCGGGTAAAAGGGGGGGGTCCCTGGCTAAAAAAGGGGGGGGGGCGGCACAAGGGGGGTGGCCCTGACTACAAGGGGGTGCCCTGACTACAAGGAGGGGCCCTGGCAAAAAGGGGGGGTCCCTGATACAAGTGGCCCCCTGGCTAAAAAGGGGATCCTGGCTACAAGGGGGGTCCCTGGCTACAAGGGGGGTCCCTGACTACAAAGGGGTCACTGGCTACAAGGGGGCCCTCACTAAAAGGGGGTCAAGGCTAAAAAGGGGGGCCCTGGCTACAAAGGGGGCCCTAAACTACAAGGGGGTCCGGGCTTAAAGGGGGGGTCCCGACATACTTGGGTTCCCTGGTAAAAGGGGGGGCCCTGACACGGGGGGGCCCTGGCTAAAAGGGGGTCCCCTGGCGACAAGGGGGGTCCCCTGGCTACAAGGGGGGTCCTGGCTAAAAGGGGGGGCCCGACTAAAAGGGATCATGGCTAAAAAAGGGGGTCCCTGACTAAAAAGGGGGGTCCCTGGCTAAAGGGGGGTCCCTGCTAAAAAGGGGGGCTTTTGACTACAAAGGGGGGGCTCTGACTACAAAGGGGGGCCGTGCCTTAAAAGGGGGGCCCTGGCTACCTAAAGGGGGCCCTGCTACAAGGGGGGCCCCTGCCACCTACGGGGGGGCCCTGCTATAAGGGGGCCCTGGCTCCCTAAAGGGACGTTTTACTACCTACAGGGGGGGCCCCTGACTAAAAGGGGCCCAGGCTACCTAAATACTAAAGGGCCCTGACTACCTACACATAGCTAAAAGGGGGGCCCGACTTCCGCACACTAGCAAAAGGAGGCCCCTAACTACCTTATACTACCTAAAGGAGCCCCTGTGCGAATCCCTAAGAGGCCTTAATGCCTGTATACTACTTCATGGGAACCCTAATGCCTGTTTACTACTTAAAGGGGGTCCCTAATGCTTGAAATATAAAAGGGGACCCTAATCCCTACAATTACCTAACGGGAGAAACCCCTCCCTACAACTGGGGCCTTGCCTATTTGCCTCCTACCAGGGCTTGTCTCCTCCCTTGGTAATTAAAATTGAGAGGGCAGCAGCCAAGTTGTAGCATTATCTCCCCGAGGTTTGTCCTTTCCCCCCCCCCAACCCCTTTGGGTACTGGCCTCTAAGTTTTGGCTTGTACCCCTCTCCCCCCCTGGGGGGAAATTTGTACAGAGGTGGGGAAAAGATAAAGAGGTCGGAAAATTTGGGGGTTCTAAAATATTTTGGTAATTTCTGCAGGGATGAGCTGTGGCCGGGACAATATCATATGGTGCGGAACTGATGCAGAAGAAAAGGGGGAAAAAAACGACCAAGAGAAGAAACACTCATCAATAGGGCCTCCGGGGGTCCCCGATTTTACTTCTATATTGGATCATCTGTATTCACTGAATGTGATGTGACCTAGCTGGGTTTGACCTCTATGTGTCCTTAAAATGGTGGGTTGTAGGTTATACCTGACGGTGTTGACCTCTATTGAAATAATCTCCAAAGAAATTTGGGAATCTCGCAAGAGAACTAAAGTGATTTTGATCACTATATTTACTATTTTTCCATAGGCAAACTTAAACTCTTCAGTTTTTTATCATTAAACACTAAAAATAACTTTTTTATATCTAACTCTTAACCCCTATACCCTATTTAAAAAACCCGACTCTATCCTCATCATTTAACCCTTTTTTTCTGAGAGAGGGAATAACTCCCTTCAACAAAAGTCTGGTGGAAAACCCCCCCTATTAACAGGAGAGCCTTATATCTATAGCAAAGACTAGCTTCAGTAAGGGATCCCAAGCCAACTATTGGGCAGTCGCCCTAATCTCATAGACACAGAACAAATAAGGCCCCCTTTTGACAACCCCGCAGCAGGTGACATTGTAGACAGAGGGGAGAGATCACAATTTAAAACGTCTGCCTGACCTCGCCGACATTTTCGCCATAACCTGGCTTATCAAGGCTTTTTAGGGCCAAACCCGGGCCTCTAAGCCTTGAAAACAGGTTAGCTGGCGAAACATGTCGGCGAGGTCAGGATGACGTTTTTAAAATTTTGACTCTCACCTCTGTCTACAATGTCCCTGCTGCAGACGGGGTACAAGGGGGCCTCATTTGTTTTGTGTCTTGAGATTTGGGGCCTTCCCAATAGTTGGCTTGGGGTCCCTTCTGAAGCTAGTACTTTGCTATAGATATAAGCTCTCCTGTTAATAGGGGGTTTCCACCAATTGATGATAAAAGGGAGTTTTTCCCTCTTCAAAGCAAAAAGGGTTAAATGTAGGATAGGATCAGGTTTTTAAAAAGTGTGTATAGAGGGTTTAAGGTTAGATTAAAAAATTAAGTTTTTGTGTTTAATGATAGAGAAATGAAGAGTTTTAAATTTGCCCATGGGAAAAAAGTAAAATAGTGACCTCTATGTGGTCTCTATATTGGGGTTTGGTTACGAGCTGGGTGTGACCATAGTGCCTCTATATTGCGGTGTTGTAGGTTAACCTGAGCTGGTGTCTACCCTTTTGTGGTCTTTAGGCAGTGTTGTAGGTTATACCTGACTGGGGGTCGACCCCATGTGGTTTCCTATTGCGGGGTTGGGAGGTTTACCTGAGCGGGTTTATTCTATGTGGTCTCCAATTGCGGTGTTTAGTTATACCTGAGCTGGTCGACCCTATGTGGTCTCTATATGGGGATGTTGTAGGGTTTTACCTGAGCCGGGGGCTGACTCATGTGGGCTCTATATGGAGGGGTTGTAGGTTTTACCTGAGCTGGTGTCTGACCTCTTGGGTCCCCCTATAGGGGATGTTGTAGGTTATCCCGAGCCGGGTCTGACCCTATGTGGGCCTATAGGAGGTGTTGTGGTTTTACCGAGCCGGTGTCTACCTCTATGTGGGCTCTATGTTGGTTTGGTTTGTAGTTATACGGGCCCCCTATAATGCCCGGTACATTTTCCCTTATTGACCCCGTGATAGGAGTTAGACTTTTACTTTCTTGCTGGTGTTTATTTTAGAAGGGTGATTTTTTGGGCCTAGAGAAAACGTGGAGGGGGGTATTGTAGGTGGGTGGAGGGGAAATTTTACGCGGGTGGAGGGGGAGATTGTACGTGGGTGGAGGGGGAGATTTTACTGGTGGGGGGGGGAGAATGTCGTGGGGGGGGGGAGATTGTACGTGGTGGAGGGGGAATTGACGGGGGGTGGAGGGGGGGGAAATTTTACTGGGGGAGGGGGTGATTGTACGTGGGTGGAGGGGGCGATTGTACGTGGGTGGAGGGGGGAAATTTTATGTGGGTGGAGGGGGATATGTATGTGGGGGGAGGGGTATGTGGGTGGAGGGGATATTGTATGTGGGTAAGGGGGGATATTGTATGTGGGTGGAGGGGGATATGGGGGAGACTTAGCCCGTGTCTAGATATGCTAGACGAAACGGTGAGACAGACAGATATGTAAGATGGACAATATCACTCATTGCTATTGTACACAAATACAGTTCGTTTTTCATACTGTATTTAGTGGTAAAAAGGGCCGTTATTCCAAGGCCGGTAATATTTTCATGTACAGTAGGGTGGGCCCCCAAGATCAATCCCCTGTGGGCCCCGACCCCCCCCTGAATGCCCACTAGAGTTTCTCTCTTGACAAATACAGCTTTGCTAACTCACATTTATAGCCAGACAAAGGGTCCCAAAAAAGACAAGAATTTAGCCAGCAACATCCATTGACAAGTAACCTTGACACTGGTGCAAGCTGTTGCGGCTCTAGTGCAAAAAGCAAAACTTGAAATACAGAAAATACAGGAGCACTAGCTGGCACTAAATCCCATACAAATATTGAATTCATGAAACATTGAAAGTGCATCATTGCTGATTTTTCTACATATAGAAAACAGAGGTTTTTAGTGCACAGTTTGATAAAATTGTGCATGTCCACCTATCAAGTCAAAGAACTCTAGACCTGCCATTGATATCTCTCATTAGTATGAGTAGTGGTGGCAGACCGGATAGGCAGATACTGATGACAAGGAACAATGTTTTAGCAACACTAAATAGAATTTAAGAAAAAGGCATATTTAAATAGTTGTATGTACCTAAAATTGTGTCACTTTAACACTAGGACTACTGGACTCGTGACCCCGCCTAGAACTACTGAAAGGAGTCATTTTGACTCCTTGCTTGTTTTCGTTTATTTTTAGAGTTTATTTGTGGTTATTTATTAATTATTATATTTTTTGTAATGTATTATTATTGTGAGATCCAACAGAATGCTTTTGATTGTTTTTTTTCTGCTTTTCTTATTTTTCTACAGAAAATAACATAATTATAATAGACGTTTTTCAAACTTTTTATTCAAGTGCACACATATAAACAACAACTGAAGAACAAAAAGCAGAGAAAATGTAGGTGGAGGAGCATAAAAAATTGAAATATGGCGCAAAATTCACCTTCTAAACTTTTTTGTGTTTTGCATTTTAGGCATTGCCTTGATTTATGGCAGTACATTTTCCCACACAAAGACTTACCCCAAGTCTTACAATTGCCGAAGATCTATTTTTTTTTGCACTTTTCTTTGATTTTGGCAAAATTTTGTTTGAACCTTCACTTCTGAGCATGTAAAAATTGGGACGTGGAACCCTTTTCCCTATCTGTGACATAAGGACCACTCAACTCTCTCACAGCGTTTGCAAAATGCCCTTGCGTGACATTTTTTTGGTGGGTAATCTCCTTGAATATTATCCATGCATTTATACCACAAAGTCTAAGGCATTTTCAATTGATGAACAGGCCATCTCCTTGTGCATGTTCGTGTGGTTATTTTCGTGCCATCTGATCCATACATCTACTCCAATATTTTGTTTCATTGTAAAACTTTACCGTTTCTGGGGTTTTTTTTGCGGAATCAGACCCCAACAACAACATCTGGATGGACAGAACTCAAAATGACAACATTTTTTTTTTGACCTTTCCTTGGGTATACTGTAAGTGTAAAATTGTCTTCAAATTTTAAACACTTTTAGTGTTGTACAATTCCTCTTTATGGATTTTATTTTTTTTAGGCACTTCTCGCCCTTTTCTTCTTCAGTGTTCCACGATTTGGTTTTTCCTTTGCTTTTTAGCTGTTTAGCTAATTTTATGAAGTTAAAATAATTATCGGTTTGTAAACATTTCGACCTTTTTCCAAAAAAACGGGTTCCAATAACTTCATTACCACATGGTCAGCTAAACGGTCCTCAGCACCCCGGGGTGTGTCATCTTTGCCTAGATAAGGGAAGCCATTTGCCAGATATTTGCTATCCTTATCAACAGCTAGCCAATATTTTGGCCATATTTATTGGTTTGGAAGCTGTACTTGGTGAATGGCAAACCCAGTTTTGCTTGGGAAAAGTTGCTCATCCACCCTTATGTATGGGCCAGGTTTGTAACA